>VZUI01014139.1:0-241357 GCA_013401135.1 Cettia cetti | reverse complement strand
GTTTTTTTTTTTTTTTTTTTTTTTTTTTTTTAAATCCACATGCTAGCCTGGATATGTTTTCTGGACCTTCCTTCTTATCACAGAATCAACTAGGTTGGAAAAGACCTTTGAGATCATCAAATCCAAATGACCAAACACCACCCTGTCAACTATAACATGGCACTATGTGCCACGTCCAGTCTTTCCCTAAATACTTCCAAGGACAGTGACTCTACCACATCCCTGGGCAGCCCATTCCAAAGCCCAGTTGCTCTTTCTGTGAAGAAAAAGCCTTGGTACTCCTTCTGCCTTTATGGTTCATGAAGTGATTTTATGTGGTGTTTCTCTTGATAATTGGAATAGATTTTCAGGAGCCGATTAAAGATAAGTAAAATTGTCAGAGGCAATATGCAGTAATTGCTTTGTTCTTCAGAGAGCTTAAGAGAAGTGGCTGACACTCAAATGAGAATTTTCTTATCCAGGATTTTCTATGAAAGTGAGAGAAGGTAAATAGATGTGTTCCTTTTGAAAACCACTCAAAAATGCTTCAGTACACAGTATTATTCAAACCACTATTACAAGTCATTTGCTAGTGATGCATGAGTGAGTTAAAAGTGGTATTGGACATGAATTATTCCTCTTGGTAACATCTACTATTCAAATAAATATTAGACAGCATTTGGGCATAAAAATGTGGGGGAAGAAAAAAGGAAATGTGACAGAAATATAGAAATATTGCTATATAATATAACTATATAATAAAACCATAGTAAGGGTGGGGCAAGAGAGAGGATACTAAAGAGAGAAAAAGTCATAGAGAAGATGGTTATTATTTTTGTTCATTTGTTGAAGTTTATGTGCCTCCCAATGGACATGACAGAAATGTGCGACTTCTTCGAACCTCAGAATTTTCCCTGTAGTACAAAAGAAGCAAGGGTTTCTTGTGAAAATGAAAGATCAGTTGTGTAAATAAAAGCCATGTGTGGATGTGATTCAGATTGCAAATGGCTCCAGTAATGCAGTGCATGATGTCCTTCAGGGATCAGCAGTCTGGAGGCTGTGAAGAGGGCACAATGCTCTCAACATCAGCCAGGAGAGGAGCAGAGGCTGGAAACTTGTGTTAGGGGGAGTAAACTCTTATCCTAAGCTATATGTGTGCAAGTTGTCTTCTGCAGTGTTAAAGAGAGGCTGTAAAGTGCTACCTGCCTTTAACACTGTGTTCATATCAGGCTGAAAAAGAATTGTCAGGGATGGCTTTATAACTTTAATTAATTTCATCTTCATTTACAAACCCCTAAAGAGTTGAAGTTACACTACAAATGTGATGGTGCCTTGGGAAGCCTGACCTGGAACAGACTAGACAGTGCTAAGAGAATAAAGTAGATATTGATTAAAAGGCCTTAAAGGATACAGTACAAGAGCCTGGCCAGGGCTACACTCAAGGTGGACCCTAAAATGGCCACAAAATGGAAGACTGGTCATGAGATCTCACACTTTTATAAGTTTTGGTCCATTTGCGTCTTGGGTTTAATTGTCCAATTACAGCTTCAGATTATGAAGTCCTGTCCTTCTTGTTTTCTTTTTTCAGTCCACTGTTTATGCTTTTGCACCTGAAACTTGTAACAGTTGTCCTTGGTCTCCACCTGGAAAAGGATATGTTTTGACTCTGTGAAGAGAGCTTACTAACACATAATATGAGGCTCAGAACTACACCCCTAGGCAACACTGAATCTGAAAAAAATGAAAGCTAAAACTTAAGGCATCAGTGATATCACCTGTTTTTACACTGCAGGTACTCATGTAAGTTTCTGTATATGCTTTTGATCTATGTAAATCAGAACCATATACCTTGTGAGACAGGGTGCTGTCATTACAAATTATGTGATATTAAAATAATCTGAATATCTAGATATTTTTGACCCTGTTAAATATCCTTATTTTATTTCAGGGTTTCTTATCTCTGTGTAGGTCTCTACCATTTCTTCCTGTTACTCATATTTTGATAGAGACACTCACAAGATTTTTGTTTTTCTAGGCACATACTTTCTAATTTTGACTGGTTTTGCCTTCTTTAATTTTACCTGCTGCTTTCTGTGTGGCAGGGATTGGGTGTTACTAGCATGTAAAATTACATTCAGGAAATGTGCAAATTGCCTGGACAGCAGTAGAAAGATGATGCATCCATTTCTAACTGTAATTGAGTAAGATAATGAGGCCACAGTTTTCACCTTGAGTGTCACCAGGAAGTCAGGGATGGGGACTGGTGGGGACAATTCTCATATTGATCATGTAGTTCTTAAGCATTTGAATGGCTTGTGCAAGCTGTCAGGGGACTGGACTGTTGGTGTTGGTGGCCAGCCTGTTGCTAAATAAATGCAGGATGTGCACTGGTACCTGGGTGGGTTGAGTGTAAGCTGGCATGTGAAGTGCTTAGCAATGTTTGGGAGATGGTGTGGGCTGTTTGGAGGGGATCTGTCCTGTGAATCCAGAGAGCCCATGCCTGCTTCTGCTCCCCTTGCCAGACTGCTGAGTACCTCTCACTGGCAAGTGAGAGAGATTTCCTGTCTGTGCTGTTGCTGCTTTGGCAACAATAATCTTCTTTATTAAAAGGGAACTTTTGATGGTGTGGATTGTCACAGACTATGCATTGTCACAGAGTATGCACTATGTATTGTGCCTTGCTGTCACAAGGCACTGCTGTGAGCTGTCAAAAATCCTGGAGAATTTTCAACTGTCAAAACCTTTTGTAATTTCCCCGGCAGAATATTTTGCTGTGGCCATTCTGTCTCCTCCTGTTTTGGGATTTTTCCTGCTTCTTGCCATTCTCTGCAATTACCAGCTCAACTGCCATTATTTTTTAACACACACATACAGATATACACACACACAATCTCCTCCCAATTTTTTACATATTGCTTCCCATGTGGTTTTCTCTGTTCCTCTTCTCTTTACAGTAGAAGTGCCTCCCTTCCTGGAGGTTTATTGCTGGTGCTTCTTGCCTACTGTGACTTTGCTTTGAAGGATTATCACAATTCACTAAAAATCTTTTGGGTAGGTAGGAAGCAAATTAAAATGGCAGTCAAGGGATGCTCAGGTCCTTTACATCCTGGACACTGGAGTACTCAGATCTGAATGACAAGAATTGCTCTGTGTGCAAAAGAAACCATTGAGTCTGAGTTAACTTCATAGAAGCTTATACAGTGGTTAATGGGCTTTCTTAAGGAAGCTTAATTTGGGAGCTGTTTGTTTCCTTCTTGTGAAATGGAGTATGAAGAGAAATGAAGCTGAGGGAAGGTAGGAAGAATAAGAAAGTAGGAAAAACATTTCAGCTCCAGATGGGCTGCCAGTTTTGATTCTGCTTTGAATTTTGTCTTTTTCTTTTCTAGGTTGGATGACTTTCCAGACCAAGATTTTAGTCTAATCCTGAGGTATTTGTAATTTAAATGTATTTTAGTTATCATCAGCTGCAGAATACAGAGAAGACCAAAAAAACCCCAATATGCTTTTATTTCACTGACAATGTAAATGCTGGGTTGGGGACTATCTCACTTTCAACAAGAACGAATTAGTTTTGAATTTTTTGCTGAACTGGAAGTTTGAAAATAGTTGACTTTTAAGTAGATGTGTAGTGTTCTGCTTTCAGGCTTTCTATACTTGGTTTTAAAATAAGTGGAAAGAAATGGTTGAAACAGCAAGAAACTTGTCTTAACAGCCCAGCTATATAATATAGCACTGGAGTCTTAGAAGTCCTGCTTCTCTTGCTGGAAACTGTAACTTAGCGATTTTACCTGAAGTGGAGTGTACCTCAGACAATTTTAGTCTTCAGTTATAGTGACATTTATTAGTTATTCAAGTTTTCTCCATATGATGCTTAGTGCTTCCTTAGAGAGTGCAGTGACAGAGGTGAGTGAGGTGAGGTTTTTTATTGTTGTTGTATGGGTCTGGCCAGGGTGGGATCTGATTCTTTCCTCAGCTGATCAAATACTCTGCTGTGACAGTTCAGGCTTCTCAGGGAACTGCACCTGATTACAAAAGCATTGTATAAACAAACAGAAAACTACCTGCAGGTTAGAAATCTGTGTTCCCATCCCTACAGCACATCACTTTAGAAGTCAAAGGCAAGGTATTACCAAAGGAAAGGAAATCGTTAAAAACACATAAAGTATTAGAAATTGATTTTAAAAGAATTTTAGAGAATCGTGTGAAAAAGCTTTTTTTTTGCCAGAATTGTGATTGTATATGTAAAGAAGAGTGGGATTGAGTACATATTATAAAGCCTTAAATGGCAGCCTGAGTGAAGTAATCTCTTTGGATCTAAGGGCTATAAAATTGTCCTTCCCCACACAATGGGTTAATATAACTTTTCAGGTGTCCTCAAAAAGTTGTCACTTAGAGAGTGAGCTGCTTCTGACTCCTGTAATAGATGAGAAATGCATGCTCCTGCTTGGACCAGAAGGTAATAGGAAAGTGGTATTTGTGGTTTGCAGACTGGCTCTGCTTGCTGAGAGAATGCATCTGTCCTTGACCTTCACACACCCAGCTAGCTGAAAGCACTGGCAGAATGAAAATGGTCTCTTCACAATAGGTCAAGCAAGGATGGTAGGGGCTTTTCAGTATTCTATAGTAGTTACTAATGGAAAAATAACAGCTCAAAATAATTCTCTGAAATGTTCAAGTAGATATGAGCGTAACAAAGAGGGATACTTATTTATTGAGGCAGTGTCAATAAAGTACACCTTAACAAGATACCTGACAGGTGGTGGTCCAAAGCTCGAATTTCTGTTCAATGAGAAATATCAGCAGCTGGTGTTTTAGCTATATCTGAACCAAACAGGAGATTTTTAAAAAAGCTTTTCAGAATCTTTTCTTATTTAGTTATTTGAAATGGAATTATTTACTAGTGTGAATATGACGTAGTTTCTGAAACTTCAAAGCTGAATTATCAAGGTCCTTGAGATTAAAAATTAGGGTTTAGAGTTTCTTAGTATACTTCATCTAAATTTCCAGTGCACCCACAGTTTGGTATCACACAGGTGAAAACTTCTGGTGTTGTGTATGGCAGAGGCTACCCTGGAAAGCAGACTTGGAAAGCTCAAAGACTATCAGGCTAATTGTCTGGGACCTGTCTTGGTTTTGTAAACATCAGTGGCAACTTAGATCTTTTTTGAAAGCATTTCAGGCTTAGTGATTCTAAATTTTCCAGTTAAACTAGTTTCACCTGAAAATTCCCAGTTAGCAAGAGTGTTTGACAGACTTTCATCCTTTATGAGCACATAAAATACATTGCTATATGTGTATTAAGTTATTAGTCTACAGCTTTTGGCCCACTAGTTTGACTGCACATTTAATTCTGATGGTTTTGAGAGTTGCATATGATTGCTGTTGTGTCATATCAATGCCAATGCTAGTTCAGCCTTACACCCCAAAGAGTAACAAGTAGAAAGCAGAATGAAGATATCAATTTTTCTCATTATCTGAAGCGGAGACTATGTTTGCTTTAATATGGAAAACATAAAGCCTACTGATGGATAAGGATGTTCCATCTTTGATTAGATGGAGAATATACAATAAAAAAAATATTTCTTTCTTATGGGCATCAACCAGCATGAAGGGAAAATATGCCCTGAAGGTGCAAAAATAGAATGACCAAACATATAGAGTAAAAAATAGAAAACCCACAGAAATGCTTTTATGAGCACACAAGCTAACAATCTGGAATGTAAATTAAGAACCTGTGTAGAAAAATAAAACAAGGAGCCAAGATTAAGAAAACAGTGTCTAGTAAGAAAAAGCCTTTCTGAGCAGTTCCAGTCTGATGTAACCTAAACAACCAGGCAACTCAGGGCAGATCCTGGATTTCTGTTATTGCCTTGTTTTCATTAGCTGAAAACAAGGGGGTCAGAATTTTTGTCTGATTTTTCTTATTCACCCTAACAAGAGAAGACTTCAGCACTAAAAACTTAAGTCCTGAGGTTTCTCATTTATTTCAGACAGCTCCTGTATCTATCCAAACTTCAGGATAATGCCACAGATTGCTGGTGAACCTCACATATATAGGCCTTTGCAATCTCCTTCCTGTGTGTTGATGATTCTTTCCCCTCCCTTGCAGTTAGTCTGTCTTTGGTTGTTGTTTTTCCTTGTTAAATGTTTTCCAGCTGGCAGTGAATCATTATGTGCTACTTAATCTGCTTTCCACTGTTCTGAGGGTTTCTTTATTTATTAATAAGAACAATAACAAACTGAAACACATGTCCTTTTCATAGTCATTATTTGCAAAGCACATTGTTCCAGGCCACCTTGCACCTCTGTCATAAATAAAGCCTGTAACAGCCATTTAACATACATACAATGAATATTAAAACCAGTGTTCTTTTGGCACTGATTTAAAAATAATAGATTTATGCTCTGTGTGGATTGGCAGTTTTAATATTTGGCTCAATCTGAATTCCTTTTATCTTGCTATTAAGCTATTTATTTTATACAAATGTTGCTCACATGACAGAGTTTACACAAGATGAAGCAAAACAAGCACAGGAGCTCTCTCTGTGGAGAGGAAAAAGGTTATTTCTAAGTCACCACATTCTGGTTTAAACCAAACAATAGTGGGAAAGTAGAAAGTGAGAATGGATTCACATCAATATTAAGAATTAAGAGTTCACTCAGGAAAGCTCAGGCTGTATGAAAGTCATATCCTGTCTGAAGAAATACAATAAAGCTGTAGTTAAGAAAAAAATAAAAATATTAATTTCTGCCACTGGCAGAAAAAACCCTTTAAATGTTCTTCCACACTGCAGAACTGAGCTTAGAGCTGGCAAGGGACCCTAGAAATATTAGGAACTTGTCATAAACTCTCTAGGCTAGACTTGGAAGTGTCTGGAAAGTTCAGTGCTGTTATTTGTGAGAGAGAAAGAGAACTGGGAACTGTTTCACTGTTGGAAACTTTCACTTCTTAAATATAGTTTGGAGAACAAATGCCACTAACAGTGGTAGGCAAAAAACATGTTGGAGAGACGACAGCTTGCAGATTTAATCACCAAATGGTCACTGAAAAAAAACAAGAGGAAGGTCCTGTATCTTGGTCTATTTTGGACTTCTAACCAGGGCATTGCAGAAGGTAACCTTGGACCAACTGACCACATGTAGAGAGTTTAAATTAAATGGAAAATAAAAGTCTGAAACTGTATGCATGTGACTATCTGAAGTTAGTTGAACCTAATCGCTGAAGGATATGAATGCTGAGGAGGCTTTGCTTTTCTTTAAAAATACAACAAATATCTAAACTCCCTATTCCTAGAAAAGGAACAATGTTTTTAAAGGCAGGTTCCAGTTTTAACATCTTCATCCACAGAAGAATGTGTGTCTACATCAGCCTATTCAGCATCACCTGGCAAATTAGTTAAACATTGAATTATCCAAGTCTGTTAACAATATAGAATTTGTTCAAATTTTAAACTTGAAGTTTGGCTGTAAATAACTGTAAAGGACCTAATTGTTGCTGGTGTTGGGAGAGCCTGTTCCCATTCCCAAAGCTACTAGCTTTTTCCTTACCTTGTTGAGTGTCTCAGTGGATACTAAGTCATACAAAGGCTATGCTGAGTGGCAACACTAAACATAATTTTTCCTTTCTTTCACCAGTTTGTTTAATTTTTATTACAGTTTTTCCCAGGTTATAATTTTTCTGGTATCAGATAGGGCCTAGTGTGGGGAGACTGCTTGTACAACGATTGGGAGGAAAAGGTGTAGAAAAAGTGAAAGCACAGGCTGTAAAATGCCTCTCAAGGACTTGACTGCCTGTGCTTGCAAGGTTGACTGTAGCAGCAGTGCAGCTTGCACAGCTGTGTGTGTAGAGTCAGCAGATGTGCTGCATATTGCTGGCACATGCTGTCTGCCTTCTTGCCCCTGAAAATGCTTGACTGAGGCAAATTTTATCCCCATGGGTAGGTATTTTTTAGATGTGATTTTTATGTCTGATGTCAGGTTAAGGAAAAGGGCTGCTGTGCTGCTCTTGCTAACCTGCGTTTGCAGGTGTGATATAAACCTTACTCAAGGCCTTCAGGGACTTCCTTTTATTCTACCTTGCACACGCAAAGAGGCTAATTAATTATCAAACTGGCTGGCATAATTCAGTTACCTGCTTTCAGAACTTAATAAATTCAGTTACAGAAACTGCTGTGCTATATATCCCTCACCACTAACAACTCTCCCATATGTCTTGTTTGTAGGTACTCTATTTTTACAGAGCACAGTCCTGGGAACCTTTTAGCATTTATTCTTGGAAAAACTCTTCTCTCCTAGGGCTCTGTTTCCTGCTGCAGCTCACACTGCTCCTCCACTGCTGGGCAGGGAGTCCATCCCTGCCTGCTACCTCCAGGCTGGGCAGAGGGACCCATGCTCAGGCAGTTCTGCTCCTGCCTCCCTGCAAGCCATTGTGGGACCTTGGATAAATTTTTCATGCTCCTTTTTCTCTTTGTGCAACTCCTTTTTTTTTGTTAGGTTGAAAGCTCTCTGAACTTTGTATTATCTTCACATACTGTGGTGAATACAACAGACCCCTGAACTCTTTTAAGTGCTCCTCTTTCTACTGCAATGTGAATAATTGCTAAACTAAGCTCCATCCGATGCCATTTATTTTCAAATACAGTTTTCTTATTGAAGCAAAGGGCGACCAATCCTTCAAAAGGCTGTGCTGTACTATGGCTTTGGTAAGGATATTGTCAAATGTCCCTGAGGGTTTTTGTGATTCTCCTGTTTCATTTTTCTGCTAGTAAGTAGCTATATAGACACCAGCTTTTCATAATAGCTGGTTGCTCAAAAACTCTGTTCTTACCAACATTTGAAAGAACACTACATTTACATAATGGTATGCATCAGGAATAGGCAGCCTATCACCTTGGATGCCCTATACTTGCTACTGCTGAGAATTTGGTCCTGAAGGAGAGTATTAAGGATTGCATTGGGTCTGGCTGAGGCAGAGTTAATTTTTCCTCTCCCAAATACCATCCTTTTCTCAAAACCTCAATGTTCCTGGGTTTCAGTCCCAAAAGCTCTAGTGGGGTGACCCTCTATGCCAAATATCCTACAAAGCTTCTCTGTCTCTCCCTTCTGCATCTGGACAGGGGAGAGAAAATACAATGAAGGGCCCATGGATTGAGATAAGGTCTGAGATCACTCAGCAGATACTATCACAGGCAAAAGAGACTCAATTTTGGGATATTATATGAATTTCTTACTATCAAAATCAGAGCAAAAATTCCCCATGAACTGCTATAATGTGGGTCATTTTTCCACAGGGTGCAGTCCCTCAGGCACAACTGGGTCCAACCTGGGTGCCTCACAGGGTCACAAGTTCTACCAGGAACCTGCTCCACTGTGGGCTCCTCTGTCCTGTCTGCAGGTCCCTGCCAGCAGCTTATTCCAATGTGGGTTTCCCCTGCAGCTGCAGGTGGATCTCTGCATCCCTGGTGACCTCCATGGGCTGCAGGGGTACAGCTGCTTCACCAAGGTCTCCACCACAGGCTTCAGGGGAACTTCAGCTATGGTGCCTGGAGCACCTCCACTGGCCTTGGTGTCTGCAGAGTTGCTCCTCTCACATACTCTTACCCTGCTTTTCTTTGGCCACAATTATATCTATGCAAGATGGTTTTTTTTTTCCTTCTTTTTAAATCTGTTATCACAGAGGTATTCCCACCATTTCTGGTTGGCCCAGAAAGTCCATTGGCAAGTCCATCCTGGAGCTGACTGGTATTGGCTCTGTTGGACACAGAGGAAGCTTCTGGTGGCTTCTCACAGAAGCACCCCTGTAGCCCTTGTTACCAAAAACTTGCCATGCAAACCCAATACAAGTATAATGTTTTACAAAATACCAAGCAGCAATTTTCTTCTTTTAAAAAAGCTTTTCATGTTTTTGGAGAGGTGGGGAATAAGGAATTTTTGTTTCCTCTGTGATTGTGGTACAAGTGCCAGTAATTATTTTCACACTCTCTATATACATTCATCAGAGATTCTGTGGCACAATCTGTGACACAAACTGGTAATTCTTTATAGGAAAAAACAACAACACAGGTGATTGCATGTCTTTGAACACATTTAAGCTGCTTGACAATCATGACTCAGTAATATTTTAAAATGAGATAGTGTAGCATTCAGAGAATGTGTGTGTCAGTGATGTTCTTGTCCATGCTGTGCCATGTCCTTGCCTCCCACAATTTCATTGCAAAAAAAAGACATAGAAGATACTTTTGCTATTTACTTTTGGAAAATAATTTCAGACTACTGTTGGTGAGATGAAAAATATTTTCTTTTATGTGGTTATCATTTTCCTTTCCTATAAACAAATATAATGCAAGAAACCTATTAATTTATTTTCATACTACATGCTTTAAAATTCTGCTTAGAAGCTATTTGCATGGTTACTGAAATAATTTTGACATTTTTCTAGCAAGAATATGAGCTGTATTTCTGTGGATCAGTGCTGTGTAGGGGTAGGGAATTGAAATCCAGCAGCACTAGATATATGTGTGAAGTTAAAAAATCATGTAAGGAAACTCAGGGAGGTAATGATTGACAATGCTGGCCTTTAAAAAGGCATAATTAGTCTGTAACATTACTGCCTATTGAGGCTTGTACTTCCAATTTGTCTCAGGATGCTGCTGTTTTTGTCCTGTGTCTGACTGCAGAGTCAAAAAGGAACTGGCGCGTGGGATTTGATTGTTTGCACACAGGAAGGTTAACACTGCGTGGGTTTTTAAAATCTCCTTTTTCTTGAAGGAAGCTTTGATTTTTTTGAACAGGAAGCAAAATCTTTAAAAGTGCCTTGTGAAGGCAAAACCCCTCCAAATATGTGAATTTTTTGTCACTACTACACTAGTTATTTTGTATTGTGTTAGGGGGAGCAGCAGAAAAATATAGTCTATTTAATGCCACAAAGAAGTCAGAGGGAGACTACACTAAAAATAAAGAATCTGAGCAGTTACTATGTAGGCCAGGACAGGGTGAATACATACATATAACATTATCTGCTACATACAAAATGTGAATTTTAAGTGCAGATAAAGTGCACTTAGACATTTGGGAATTTGCATCGACTGTCCTAAAAATCCTGAGGTTATGTGTATGTTAAATGTGAAGGCATATGAGTTTTAATTTTAAAGAAACCAAACTTCTTTATATTTGCACATTTCTCTGAGAAGTCTTCTGTTGCTCTTTGATTTACTTAAAATTTTCACCATTGTTTTCTATGACCCTAGGATTCTTCTGCACAAAAGATCCCGAGGTATCACAACAGTTGCAAAGAAAATGTTCTTCTACAGGCAAAACTGCAAGTCTATGCAGCTGTTCCTACAGCTGTCATTTATGACAGTGTTAACTCTTGCACCACTTTACATTTCGAGAGAAATCAATGTAATAGATCAAAGGCATTTAAAAAAAGGAATGAATTCAAATAGTTATTTGAAGTTGTAGCTCTTTTAGGGACCCTATTAGAGAACTTAAAGTATGTGAAATTGATAACACAGCATCAAAGATAATAAAATTTGAAAACTGAGTAAGTATTTCTTAGAAGCCTGTAGGTGGAAGAACTTATTATATGTCTTATTAGTTCTGTTGTTATTTTATTCTAAGGTTCAAATATTTACTAGACATTTACAATTGTAATGCATAATTTTTAAAATTCAGTGTCACTGAATCTTCACTATTTTTTTTTTCTAGTTTTCCTTTTCTTGGTCATGTATAAGACCTTTGGATTTAACACAGAAAAAAAATTAGTGGGTTCCAGAAGATCTGTGAAGAGAGAATAAATTCAAGTGTTAATCTGTTGGAAATAAATGCATAGACTTAAAACACACCATCAAGGCACAAATGTAGTGTTCTATACTTAAAATTTATAACAATTTGAAAGAGGACGGTACTGCTTTTCCTCTTGCACAACTTTTGTGGTTCCAAGTTCTGATTGACATGAGTCTTTCAACTCTTAAACATCATTAACTTGCTTCTTTGAGAGATTTCCAAAGACTGGGAAATTCCAGTTTCAAGGTACATAGATAAAATTTTCTTTTCATAATTCAGTTTCTCTAAATGAAAGGATCAGATCTGTGGCATTTCTTTGTGGTTTTGAAGCCAGTAATTGCTGTTTCTTGTCATTGTTGTTGCCACTGACAATATATGATAGGAGAAATGAAGAGACCCTGGGAAGAGAATTTTATAAAATACACAGGAGATCTGTGGTTGGTCTGGGAATGATGATGTGATTTTTATGTTCATCTTGGAAGGGCTAAAAATGATTTTGCATGTGGCATTATCTAACAAACTTGCAGCTGTGAATTATTTTTTACTAGTATCTAACTATTTTGACAATTTGTAGATAATGAATGAGATGAGCTTAGATTTCTTGTGATAAGCTACTTGATTTTCTGAGTGAAGCAAAGACTCAGTACCATATAGGCTGTTGGAATTGATGACAGCTGGGTAAATTCCTGTAACTGAGATAGGGGAATGATCCAGAAAATTAAGCACCAGCCCTTTTCCTCCACTGCTGTCTAAATTACCATCTATAGCCTCATTCTTTTAAGGCTGAGACAAACTATTAGAAGTGTTTTTCTAGAACATGGGAATGTGACTGTGCACTTTTTGCAGTAATCCCAGCAGCAGAAAATATCTAAAGTACATCCCACTGAGAGGCATGTGAGGACTGTGTGCTTTTAAGTTAAGGAAAGAAGATGCAGAAAATGTTGAGAACAGTTTGTTTCATCCCAAGACTTCATTTGTGAAACACAGCATCTTTTACAAGCAACCAGGTAGGTTATTGACACAGTGTGTTACAAAATAGCCTCACAAAGGGCAATGTATTGAAATCTCATGTGCAGTTAGCAGATGGACTAATTAGAGTGTGTTATTTATGATAGATAACCAGCCTATGGGTCAAAACAAGGTTATCATAAGAGCTGGTTATGATTTGTGAAAAAAAAATGATACGTATTTGCAGGATTTGTGATAAATTGCATTTCTTAAATTGAATCTAGTAGGTACCATGGGCACAAGACAAATACATGTCTTTAACGATGTATCTGAAGCAGATGACAAGTTTCCTACCTTTAGTATTTTTGTTTGTTTGTTTTCCAGGGCATCTTTTTCACGGTTTCCATTCTTTTTCCCATTCTCAGTGAAAGCAACTGCAGCATTGAGAGGATATAACAGTGCAGGAGATTTTGGTTAGAGTCCAATGGTTTACTGCCTGAGTCTTGACAGAGACTAAATATGGTGTCCTATTGCATGACTGAGTTCAGCAACCATTTAGTTTATTAATGACAAACTTAGGATGATTCTTAAAAACTACCAGGAAGTCAAAGACATGGTTGAGTTTGATGAAGTTAGAGAGAGGATATAAAACTGAATAAGTGAGAAAAAAAGACAGGTAAATAAATAGGGAAAAAAATACAGTTACTGTACAGAAGAAACTGACAGTGATGGCAAATGCAAGAAAGGAAGATAATGTATCAAATTTAGGGAGTAAACTGATGTGGAATTAGACGAGAAAAAGAATCTTTACAAAAACATTTTTTAAAATTTTATTTTTGTAAATCTCATTGTAAAAAAGAATAAATTTGTCTTAACAAAATGGTTGGATGTTAGGGTGTAGGATGCTTGTATTGATTTTCATACTGAGAGTCTTTTGAAGGTCATGTGTAAATATTACAGTGGTTGTTGCTTTAATCCCAGATATCCTTAATGACTAATCTGTGTGTAGAATTATTATGTCCATGGTAATCCTGCCTGGGTATTGTTCCATTCCAAAAGCATGTGCCTTCACATGTGTCCCTGTGAATTGTCATTTCACTTTCAAAACTGAATTTTTTTGCACTGGTTACAGATACTTTCCAACAAAAGCTGCTTGGGGAATGCTTTTCCTGGGACTTTCGTACTATGATGGTGTTAGGGAGTTTAAAATAGTACAACCCTACAAGACCTTCCACTTTCCTTACTAGATTTTGGCCAGGTGTGCTGGTCTTGGCTGGGATTTTTAATTTGCTTCGCACAGCTCTTCATACCAGCTCTTCACAGCAGCTGGTACGGGGCTATGGTTTGAATTTCTGCTGAAACAGGATGATGAAAGAGTTTTTGTTACTGCTGAGCAGGGCTTACACAGAGCCAAGGCCTTTTCTATTCCTTCCCCCACCCACCAGCGAGGGGGCTGGGGATGCTCAGGAAGTTGGAGGGGACACAACCAGGACAGCTGACCTCAACTTACCCAAGGAACATTCTGTACCATATGGTGTCATCCCAAGCATATGAAAGCTGGAGGAAGAAGAAGGCAGGGAGGGACATTTGGAGTGATGGCGTTTGTCTTCCCAAGTCGCGGTTACGCATGACTGAGTCCTGCTCTCCTGGAGATGGCTGAACACCTGCTGCCCACGGGAAGCAGTGAATTCATTCCTTGCTTTGCTTTGCTTGCATACATGGCTTTTGCTTTCCCTGTTAAATTGTCTTTATCTCAACCCATGTGCTTTCTGGATTTACTTTTCTAATTTTGTTGCTTATCTGACAGGAAGGAAATGAGTGAGTGGCTGCATGGGGCTGGGCACTGGCTGGGGTTAAACCATAAAACCTGGAATGAACTCTTGACTTGTCTGAAGTTCCTTGAGCTTTTCCCTGGAAGGCAGTACACTCACCTGTGTGATGCCCATCTTATAGAATCTCTGCAATTCAGGTGTGTTCCTTGAAACTATGGCCAATACAAACAGTATGGTGTTTGTCAGCTTTGTTTGGTATATGTTTGACAATTGCGGAAACAAGGAACCACTTAGGACAGATATCCTGCTGCTATTTCTTTATAATTATTGCACATGCTTTTTTTTTTTTTTTTTTTTTAATTTGAGGACTAAATGTACAACAGTAAAGCTAAGGCTGTGTATGCAAAGAGGTATTTTGTGTTTCCACTGACTTTTTTAAACTTTTATACAAAAATGACACAAAAGCTCCAGGATGAAACATCTGGTTTTAATCTCATGACACCAGTGTTTATACTGGAAAATAAAAAATAAAAAACCCAAAAACTTAATGTATATACATATTGGTTTATTTGTCATAAAATGAGAAAGCAAATGTTTCTCTCAATTTATATGTGTAATGAAAATTGTTAAATGATATTGGGAATCAGGCATGGTGTTGGTGCCCTCTCAGTCAATAACTGGAATACAGTAGGCAGAGGAATCAGAATTTCTGGACAGCTGTGCAGCATGTTCCCATGCATGCCAGGGAACTGGCACCTGTGCCCTGTGGTGAGGACAGGAGAGGACTGTGGCTGTAGGGTGCTGAGGTGAGGTGGGGCTCCTGCCCTGAGAGTGGGGAGCAGGCAGCCTCCCCCAGCCTCCTGCCCAGTGCTGAAGCGGGGTGGGCGACAGCAGATGGCTAAAGGAGAACCAGGATTGTTTGCAGAAATACCAAAGACCTGTACTTGCTACTGTATTTGCTGCTATTATTATTTTATTTTTTAAAATATCTGGGATTTTCTTTATTTAATCAGCACCTCTCCATTTAACCTTAAACTAAGTAAAAACTGCAATAGAGGGAAAGTAAGAAACCTTGTATATAAATGCTCACACTGAGGTGTAGAGACACTGGCAAGATTCAGGCAGCCCAAAATGGGAGATGAACTTCATCCCTAGTTTGTACCAGTAGGAAAATGGCTGTGAAAGGATATAAGTTGGGTGCAGAGTATCAGCTGGGGTTTGTTCCCACACACAGCCAAATGTTAAAATTTATTCCATCTTTGAAATTTTCATTAAAAAATCTTAAAAACAACCTCTTAAGGAAGTTAAATCTAAATATGTGCTCTGTAAAATTTTTAATTTGATAACTACCATTTTTGCATTAATTATTAAATGTTACTTAGTTTACTTATACATTTTAGGACATTTAATTTGGATTGTAAGCATGGTGTTTTTTTTTTTAATAAAGCTTGCTAAAGGATCTGTAAACATGATGCCTACTGTGCATCCTCATATATACAAATCAAAATTTCAATGCAAATCTATAGCTTTGGTTTCACTGTAGCAATATGTTTCTGGTACATTAAATACCAGAAAAAAAATTTGGGGCAACATTAAGTCAGATTCTGGATTAAATAATTTGCCAAACCTATAGTATCTCTTTTTTAAAAAATTCTGACTAAACATCAAAGCCAGCTTTTAGAGATGAAACAAAAAGATCAATTAATAAATAATTATTTTAATCTTATTTCTTTGATTCAGACTTATCAATATGGTAATTTTCTCCCTTAATATTCCTCAAATTGTTTGTTGGTTTTCATCACTTTTAATTTTCTTAACCAGATATAAAGCCTCTAAACATGAATGTATTTTAAAATGTTGACTTGGTCTTACAAGTGACAGTGCAATGCTAAGACACAAACCAAGTGTACTTAATGTTATCATTATAACAACTCACTTTTTAAGTAGTAATACCTTATTATAGGATACAACATTCCATATCTTTCATTTTTTAAATTAAAATAATACCTTAATTTATTGGTATTCCACCAGAATGAGTACATTCATTGCAAATTGCATGCACATGAAAGGGAAGCCATTTGTAAACTACATGAGATCTTAACAATAAATAGTATTTGATCTAATACATGATGGTAGTGCATTTCTTGTTAAAACTGCAAGCTTTTACCAAAATGAAACCAGACTCTTATTCTCTTTATAAATATTTTAAATAATTTTTAGGTACATGTTTCATACCAAGTATATAAAAATAGTATTTTTAGATAAATTAAGAGGTTTCATTTACATGACAAATAACGTGCAACAACTAAGCACTCTCTAGCAGCTCTATTTGGTTGATTGTCTAGATGACATGCAGCGAATATTGTCCCTTTGCCTTCACAGAACTGACAAAAAGACCAGCAGGACCCACGATCACCTGAAGCAAACAGTGCCATACATATTGTTTGGGAACAACAGTCAGACACTCAGGGAAAACCTTTGCTTCGATGAACAAAAGCCACCCACGACAGTTCTTTGTGCTAGACTTCCAGCTGCTCTGACCCTCAGGGTCTTTGGACTGTCACAAAAGTCTGCCAAACAGACAAGTTAGATCTGTATTCAAAATGTTTATTCAACATGCTTCTAGAATCTAGAAATTTATTGTTTTTCCTATAGTATGAACCAACATTACCTTTTCTTACTTTCTATAAGTCTGAATTTTCATGTTCGTAAATCTCCATGATTGCCAAAACAGATCAAATACAGCAGTCAGGCAGTACTCTCTAAATTTAAAACTGGCAGCTGTGGAACATGCTTTGAGTACCACTTCACTGTTTCTCATACATCTATGGCTTGGCAATCTTTATCTTTAACATCCCTTGTGCCTGTCACAATGTCTGTTGGGAAATCTGGAGTCTGTGCAGAAGTTACTCCAGCTGTTCCTTCCAGGTCCCATGATCCCGGCAGGTTCTCAAGGCTTAGTGAGCTGATTGCTCCTTGGCTAAAGCTCCCTTCCTCTGACCTGCTGGGCAGCACTAGGTGTAGTGATGTCTCTGATGAAGAGCATACTGAAGGAGAAAGTGTTGCTGAAATAGACTGCAGAGGAGTCAGGGTAGTATCTGAATGGGGAGAGGTGCATCTTAAAAATTGCAGATTGTCTTTCTGAATTACCTGATATTGGGGAGGGGAATTCTGAAGGCCTGTTGTATAATAAAGTTCACTATCCATAGAATTTTGCAGGTTGGGTTCAGTCCTTTGGGGACTGCTGCCTACAGAAGACAGATCTGTATTCCAAATGTCACATAATGTGTTTCCACGACAAACTTGTGCTTTGGTGCAAGTGAAGTTCCCAGCTTGCATGTGGAAGCAAGGTTGATGTGTAGTCCAGGCCACTCGAGACTGCAGACTATCCAGTGTGGGACTTCGAGATATGCTGTGCACAGCACAGAATCCTGGAGGCTTCTGGGATGTGAGCAGGTTTTCCAGAAGGTGCACCACATTTTTCATATCCTTACGTAGTTGTGAGACTTCTTGACTCAAAGTTGTCATCTGTTATGAAAGGGCAAAATATCACGGTATTTATTCATGCACCATGTCTAAAATATGCACATACATCCTCCTTTTCTTTCTAACAATAGCAACTTTGACCTTTGGTACAATTCTATACATTGCAGAAATACACTCTGCTGCTGTATGTGTGGGAAATAGTCCTTCCAGCTATTTTAATCCACCTGATTTCAAATTATTCTCTGTATATAAAAAATGGTCATAGGGTCAGAACTGAGATGCTTTCCAGATGTGGTATGGCATCAATATTTTCTTGATTAATTGTTACATATTTTAAACCATAAAACTTTCATATTAAACAATTTCATACTGTTGAATAACATAAAAAATGAGGTCTTGTGAAATATTGTTTAGAAATATGTGTGAAGTATACTGCTGTCTTCACAGTAAAAGAAAAGAAATCCATACTCTAAGTTGTTGGATGCAAATAGTAGTTATATGAAAATCTTGTGGCCTACTACAAAAAACAAAAAAGGGGAGAAAAACTGGAAACTCTAAAACCCACTTGCTACCTTTAATTATTTTTAAAATATAAAAGATTGTGAAACAGTTTGTTTCCATGCACTTTTGTGTATGCTTCAAAGGTACTACATAGACTAATCCATTGCATAGATTTCTTTGGTACATGTGCAAAAGGAAGAATCAGATTTTTTATTAGACACTTTTTCTCTTAAATGCTGAAACTACTGATAGCATCCATTTGGTTTCATAAAGTACATGAAGCCTTTCCTCAACACTGCCATTTTGGGTGGGGATCAGATTGGCAAGTTCTGAATTTGTGTTTTAAAGTTGACTGGAATTGAACATTAATGGGGACATTTTTTAGGCCTTCATAGGTCTGTTCTGGGTAATGAAAAGTCTAGCTCAAACATACTAGTAACCCACTCATCATTTCAAAGGGTAGAAATTAAACTTATCTCCATGATAGCTATCAATCTATATTAGGTCAAAGCACTGTCATTATCATTATCAATAGAGTTTCTCATACTGATGCTACTACGTTGAAAAAAGACAGGACAGCACATTCGTTTTCAAGCCAGATGTCAAAAAGAAAAAAAGCTAATTCAGGGAGCCTTTCTTTGACCTCATGTAAAGACACCACTGATTAGATGACTTACACAGACTAATTTTCATTGTTCTGGCAGGATAGTTCTGAAGAAATCTGCTGGAAATATATTTCAGGCTGAGTTTGATTGTGTTACTACTGGAAAAATAATTATAAAGAAATTCGGAGAAGAAAGCAGGAAGCTCCAGTATAACTCCTATAGATTTATTTATTTTTCTCTGAGCTTAGAGGTCAAACCCAAGATATTTCTTAATGGTTTTGCAATGATAACATTGCCTCTGGAGAGAAAATCCTTGAAGGGAGGAGACCCTTGGGTGGCAGATGACAGGATATCTGTGTCTCTGCACTTCTCCTTTCTGCCTTGTTTTCCAATTGAGTCGTGGGAGATAGAAAATGCCACGAGATCTCCTTCTGCAGAGATTAACCTTTAAATGCCTGGTAACTTCAGTTAATGTGAGAAATTAAAATGTTTGCCAGAGTGCTTTGTGAAGAGGCTTCCTGTGGGGTCAGAGCAGCTGGTGAAGGTTCTTGGTACCATCAGACTGTAAGAAATCAGTGAGATTTCTGGACAAATCAACTTCACAAGAACTCCTATGTTCTGTTGCACCCTAGAAGATGATATTGCAAAACCTCCAAAAGCTTTTTTTGGAAGAATGGGGGAAGACAGACAAACTCATGGCTATCCAGATTCAGTGGTCATCAGTTCCTTTTAGTATCATCACTGGCCCCTACATCTAGTGAATACAGCAACGATTTTCTGTGTATAATTTCCCAACTTGCATCATTTTTTCAGGGCTTTCTGCAGGTGTGCAAATAGAAATATTGACACTACCTTATGAGTATGTACTTTACCTAAATGATGAATGCTGTGTGAAAATATCCACAATTTTAAAATGTCTTGTTTTGATTGATCCATGTTTTTGTTTTCCATTTCTCATCACTTACGAGCTTTTTAGAAGTTTAATCATCATTTAGCATGTTTCTTTTGCTAATTCATTAAGAAAATGCAGCAAAAAATCAATCCCAGCATCAGCACTTGTTGCAGCCCTGAATTTCTGTTCATTACAACTTTCTCTAGTGCCCAGATACACTATTTTTGATATATCAGCTAACTTATAGAGTGTTGTCTTTTCATAAACTTGCTCTTGCACCAACATAGGAATTTACCTATTAAACCCTTATAAAGTAGGCTTTAATGGTTTCCAGTGGTATGACAGAGTAGTTACGCCAAACTTAATTCACCACTTCCAGCTAGTAAGATCTGTTTGGACCTATTCTGGATGTCACGTACACAAAAAAATATGTAGCTTTCAGGATTTTACAATTACAAGATTACAAGATTAAAGTTCCAGTATCTATATCACTATTAATGATCTGTCTCTATATTATTATAGCTCTATACATGCATAGCATACTATTAGTGTTTCTACCAATCTTACACTGTTTATGCTATTATTTTTATACCCTGCAGAGATCCCTGAGCAGATGAAAATAAAAAAGATGTAACAGGGGGTAAAATTTTTTATTAGTACTATTAAAAATTTCACAGTGTTTGAGAAAGTGCAAAAGAGCTGGGATTAAAAACCAAAGGAATTTAAAGTCTATGAAAGAGAAATTGAAAACAGTAGAGTTTCCTCCTGAGGAAAAAGGGTTGATTCCTGGCATGCTGGTAAGGCTGTGCACTTTTCAGAAGCTTGCTGATTATTGCTAGGCAAAACAGCTACTGGTACAAATGGTTTGTGCTGTGCTAGGCAGACTTTAAAATTATCTCTGTGATCCCAAATATACTTGAAAGGCTGCCTTAACACTTCTTAGGACTTGAAAAATATACTGCAATATTTCTGGATGTAGAAACTGGGGTTTATACAGATTTAGCTTCAAGTAACAAGAGGTGCTTCTCAAACTGGTTGAAGTAGATGTGCTTGTGCCTTTTTAGTAGCTTATGTTATCAGGAAAGAATATATTTAAAACAGAGGATAAAATAAAATTTTTAGTAGATGTATTTTGTATTTTCAGATTACTTTGACAGTTTCAGAAAAAAATACTATTTTTCTTTACTACTAATATTAAACTGTTGAGCAGTTTGACTCTTTTGTTACATGTAGTTAAGTAAGAATGATGTGATGTAAGATGATGATGCTTATTGCTTTGTTTGAATGGCTAAAGAGATTTCTTTATTTTACCATTATATATCCCAATATATAATTTTTTAAGACAAATTTTCAACTGAAATGCCTAACTCTCATCACTGTTCCTGGACAAATCTGGAATAAGACTTTTTCTGATTAGAAGCTGATTCTGAATTGTACTATATTTATACTAATATTTTTCGCTCTGTGCTTACTCCCTTTTGAAATTCAAATTTCAGACCCAGATATCTTCCTGCTATGACTCTTTCTAAACCCAAAGAAGTGAAGATGAATGTTGGTTTCTTGAGAAATGGAAGTTACATTTTGGCTAAGTGGAGAAGCTGCCTGGCTTGCACTGCATATGGTAGCTTCTCTTTTCCCTTGCTTGGTCTTTCATTGCTTCTTTTCTGGCTTTTCATTAAGTCAGGGAGATTTTCAGCTAGAATAAGGCTGTTAGTCAAACAGCCTTTGAAGGCTGTTTGACTAACTGCTGGTATTTGGTTTCTTTCTGGCTGTGTTGTTGCATGAATGAAATGAGAATTGAGCAGGGACAGACACTTCACTGATCATCTATCAGCCACTCTGTGGCCATTGGTATTATGGTGACAGACGTTTCTGATTTAATGGCTTTAGAAACAAAGCTAGCTGCAGAAGGGAAAAAAAAATCCAGTACAGCTAATCTGAGTTCAGATTAAATCTATAGGATTTGTGTAATGATATGATGATTCAGTTTCAGTGAAATAAATCCAGGAATCTGGAATGTTGTGCAATTGGCTTTATCGTGTAGGAGAAGATTTGGTTGTTTATCTTCTGACTCTAGCCAGCTCTTTGGTAGTTCCCATGACCAGTTTGTCTGGGTACATCAGGACACCAAGATTATTGCTATTAAACACATAAGGATAAATGAGAGAAGTATAAAGGACAGTTAAATATATTCAAGTTAAGTGGGGTCCCATGAAATTCAGTCTAAAAAAGGACCTCCCAAAGTGCAATTTTAATAATATTTTTTGGCTCTTCATTGAGAGTGAGTCTGCTGGGAAGGAGAGGGGAGGCAGAGGGGTAGGAGAGGAAAGTTGATTGGAAGTATGGAACACCTGTCCTACAAGGAAAGGCTAAGAGAATTGGGAATTTTCAGGCTGGAAAAAAGAAAGCTTTGAAATAACCTAATTGGAACCTTCCATTACTGGAAGAGAGGCTTCAAGAAAGATGGAGAGGGATCATTTACAAGAGCATTTAGTGACAGTACAGGAGGAATGGGTTCAAACTAAAAGACAGTAGGTTTAGTTTAAATATTGAGAAGAAATTCTTTACAGTGAGTGTGGTGAGGCCCTGGAACAGATGAGGTGTTCAAGGCCAGGTTCTATGAGGCTCTGAGCAACCTGGTCTAGTGGCAGGTGTCCCTGCCCATGGTAGGGGGGCTGGAACTAGATGATCTTTAAGGACTCTTCCAAAGCAACAATTTCATAAATCTATGATAATTGGATGTGGACTCTGCCTTCAGGTTGGCAAAGAATCTGGATGGTGTCAGAATAATTGTGGCAATAAGAAAATCAGGTTTGGAAAATACTGCTTCAAGGAATTCAATATCTACCAGGGACAAACTGGCTGACTAGCTACTGATTGAGAGAAAATGGAGGATTGTGGAAATCCCAGGTGGCTGGGAGAGGAGAAGCTGGCAATATACACTGATGAAAGGAAGCCTGAAGTAGTATATATGATATAGGGCAGAAATATTAAGCAGATAATTTCTATAAGCATCTAAAGAAATAGTTAAAAGAGAACAGGCAACATTACATTTCTTAAGAATAAACCATGGTAAAACTATAATTCTTTTCTTTTACTGAAAAGCTGTTTTAAAATATTAGAAGAAACTTTAGATGTAATATACATCTTGTCAGAAGACTTCTAAGGTGTTACTGTCTGCCTGAAATTCTTCTAGAACTACAAGAAAATGTGAAGGGGAGATAATCACCATAAGCTAGATTATTACACGATTGGAATGATTTATGAACCATAGTCTGCTGTCATCCATGGACATTCTAAGATATTCTTTTTAGCACCTTATCCTGAACTGTTTTTATTTAATGTTTATTTTTAATGTCTAAATGGAATCCATGTTCACTTTTAAATATCAGTGATATGAAATTCAAGAAAGATAAATGTTAAACATTACATCTGAAAAGAAAATGCCAGAGGCATGAATATAATATTCGGTCTATGCAGAGTATTATAGAAAAATGTCTATGGAGTTCTGCTGAATGACGCTTTGTGGGCATTAATCATACTCCCAGGATATACAAAGAGTGTATTTTCTTTAACTGAACTCTAGAAGGAGGCTCTCTTCACAAGGAATTACTAAAGCTGCTTGAGATTGTGTACTTTGTTAGTGATTTCAAAGATATAATCAAAGACAATTCAAAAGAAAATGATACCAGTGAAGAGTTTTTAGCAAATGTAATGGGCAAAGAAAATCAAAAGGAATTTGGTTTGCTGAGATCTGCTGGAATAGAATGTTTCCAGAATAAATTGACTTTAGAAGGAGAATGTGAATCAACTTTTTCATATGATCTTCTAGGCAAAAAAAAAAAAAAAAAAAAAAAAAAAAAAAAAAACAAACGGCAAAAAAAGCAGTGAACTTGCATGCCCACAGACATTGAATTTAGATGTTGGGAAAATAGATCTTATGAGTACAGGATCCTTTTGAAATGCCTATTAGAGATTAACTGTCATCATCTGTCATGGTAATGTTTTTTACTCAAATTTGATGTCCAGTTGATTTGTACTCAAATTTGATGTCCAGTTGATTTGTATTCTCCATGGCTGCCTCTTGGATAATTCCTTTGTCTCAGGTGCCTTTCCACCAAGGAAAATTGCAAGGGACACATCACAGCATATGGGACTTATGCCACGTATGTGCAGTGTGTTCTGCTTAAAAAAATATAATCTAAGCATTAGAGCATCAACTATTTTTGTTACCTTCATCAGCCAATAACTATTAAACTAATTAAAAGAAGAAAAAAGTTAGCTGGAAAGGCTTCTCTACAGCTACCAAATTATGGGAGTAGAGAGACAAAACAAGACAGAAGTTCTTTGGAAACATGAATGCTAAAAGAGAAGATATAATTTTTAAAACCTCAGTAGGTAAAGTGCGTTTACTCTGCATGTATTGTTTAGAAAGCTTTTATTTTTTCATACAAATGATACTTGGGTTTATGTCTTGGCTTTAATGTGAAATTTACATGGCTAAAATCTGAAATGGATAGATTAGTTTTAATAGTTTTCATAATCTATAAATGGCATTTAGTTCACTTTTTGCCACATTTTTCTTAATTGAATAATGTTTTACAAACCAAATCACTGGGATAGCCTTGCTGCAAAGTAATTTCTCTCATGTGATAATATAGTTATGAACTTGTTAAGAAGAACATGTATTTAATTACTCTAAGTCAAGTGAGTTCATTATATGAACTCTCACGTCGTAAATTGAACTTTAACAGTGTATCCCCTATGTAAAACTGAAAGCTTCATTAGTTTCACCAGATATTCTTTAGTGGCCTTGATTATCATTTGCATATATTTTTAATATTAAAAATGCTTTTTTTCTGTGCTGAGAGGAGGATGGGATTTATTTTTGGAAGCTGGATTTGAAATACATTTTAAAATAATATATGTATAAAATTTGTGATTTGGAAAATAAACACATTTGTTTAGGATTGTTTCTTTTGTTAGATGAAAGTGAAAAATCCCTGTGAATATATTTTCTCTGTTCTGCATAAGTGCCAGATGCTTGGAGTATTTTAAATACTTGCATTTAAAAAAACCTAAAATTAAAAATAGCTGAATTTCCACTAAGTGCTCCAATGTGGAGCTAAATAGAAGGCAATTATCAAGCTCAAAACCTGACCCTATTCATATTTTCTCATGTTTATTTGTTTTTTCAGTTGAATGGGAGAAATGTGAGTACTGTGATCATTATACTGTTTTGGTACTGGAATTGTGGGATCTACTAATGTGGTAAAGCATGGAATCAACCCCCAGATTTTTGAAGCTGAGGGAGGTTGCACTGAAGCTGGGTTGCACATGAGAAGGCCAGGGGACATGACAAAGCAATCTGAGTTTGTCTTCATGTACTGCATGAGATGGCTTTTTGATCTGAGCTCAAAATCACATACCAATGTTTTTGAATGGAGAATGTGTACATGTAATTAGGGGGGAAATATGGCTAAATATAGGTGGGGTTTTTTTAATTTAAAACTGGTTGTTTTAAATAATTCAGTTTGGGGTTTTCAAACTGAATCAATGTAAAAGTACTTCTCTGCTCTTTTCAAACACTGGCATTCAAACGATAGAGAGTTAAAAGCCTAATAGGATACAAGCAATTGACAGTGATGGGCAGGTGCTTTAATCTAGACATCTTGGCCATCTGTATACCTCAGAAAATCTGCTTAGTGGTTTCATATTTTTACTTTGTGGGCTCCTTAGTAGTTATCTATGATTGCATCAGGTAAATGGTGCCTCTGAAAATATGCTCAATGTTCAGATAAACTCATTTGATCAGCCTTTGCAAAATGTAATGGAACTACCAGGTCAGGTGGACAGATCTCTGCAAAGGAAGGACACTCATAAGGCAGAATACTCTTCCTGAAATCTTGCTCTGCCGAGTTTGAAGCAGGACTTTGAATCAATCTTTCCCCAGCCCAGCAAATGGACAATGCTGATAGATAGCCAGCAACCTAATCTTGAAACGATTGTTCAAATAACTGTGTTTTTACCAGAACCTGAACCTTAGCGCTCACCTGCCATGTACTGAAGACACTGAAGAACTATAGTGAATATCATGCCTGCTTTATTCAGTGATTATTTATTCTAAGTGGAAGGGACAAACATGGTAGGAGATAAAGTAGTCCTATTCCACTTTACCTTGCAATACTGAACTGAAAGAAAATTCCTGTATCAGCTTGAATTTCATGCAGACTCCATGTGCAGCAAAGTTAGGTGAGAAAGTGAAAAGCTGGATAACTGGCTGAGCAGCCAAACCATGGAGCTGTACAACAGCAGTGAGGGGTGTGTTCAAGTTTGTCTCACATCAACGATGTTGACTCTGGAGGTTACTCACCTCAGAGGAAGTCATGCATCCATTACTACTAATGTTAACAAATCTGAGAAGTGAAACCAAGGCACTGACTTCTGTTACTCTCTTAGGTAAATGAAATGCCATTTGGATTATGTAGTGAGTGCCATATACCTAAAATACTGCCAAGAGCTCAGCTGTATTTCTAAACTAGATATAGGTAATATTGTAGATTTTTCCTTGGGGTAACTTTCTGATTTGCTTTGCTAACAAGAGACTGTATTGAAAGTCTGAATGGAAAGACACATGTCTTTTTTTCCCCCCATGAACAGCTGAAATATTTCTAAGCTAACTAGTGAACTATTGTAATAAAATTGCCTTTCACGAAAGCAGTTATTTTTGCATTCGTTGATTGATTTCTGCTCTCCACTAGAAAATGTATTAATGACAGTCTTTACTGCTGCTGGCTACTTGTGACATGTTTTCTCATATTTTCTTTACCAGGAGGAGACTGCATGTCTTTAATAGTGAATCTGTTTCTGACTCTGCTGGTATTTTAACTACTGCTAGTAGTCTTCTACAGCATAAATGATAAGTTCCTATTATGGGCATCATCAAATGGTGGAATGATGAAAGCATTGGGTCTAAAAATATTCTATACTTAATACAGCAACAGAAAACTCCAGGGAGCAGCTCCTGTAGATCAGCAAGGCTACTCAGAGGCTCATTTGGGTAAGCACCAACTCCATACGATCGCTTCAGAAGCTCCAGCTGGGGCATGTACACGGAGAATATGCAATTAAGTAGCCTTTCAGTCATGCAGTTTTTCCAATGTAAATTTTGATCCTTGGGAGGACTTGGAGGATACCCCTCCGTCTCTGGGATTTGAGCCCAGAATATTACCCATGAAATCTAAATCTAGTCCTACTGCCTGTGTTATGTTAATGTGAACAAACAAGTGGCATAACATTTTGTTCAGATAGTATGAGTAGGGCAAAATTAAAATTGTATGTGGAGAGACATGACCTTGAATATGTGGAGGTTTTTTCTTCTTTTGATTTACATATTACCCAGCTCCAAGATTTATTTATTTATCACTTTTCACCAGAAAAGCATGAGAAGCCCAGAACTGTTCCAGTTGAAATGCTTATTTAATCAACGAGGTGCCTGCCTTGGAACATCTGTCACCATGATGTATTTTCCAATTGCCTCTTGCAGATAGCCCCATAATACATCTTCCTATTTTAAAAATTGCTGTCCTCAAAAGGGATGAATCAATATGACTTGTGTGTTTCAAAGTCATTATGTAAGAAATATAATTTTCTATCATGATGGTGGTGTCCATGAACATCTTGAAGTTTTTCTTGAGTTCTTCGACCAAGTCCTAGAAAACTCCATGGTTTTTCATGACCCATAGTCAATGGATCATGAGACTTTTGTCTGAACTCTAGTTTGACATACAAATGAAATGATGCAGTCATAGTAACTAACTAACCATGCATGCAGTCTTAGATTAGGATATTTAAGTTATCTAACCAAGTTAAGCTGACTCAGTATGAAAGAGATTTGCAAACCCAACACTTTGTGAGTGGGAAATAATAACTAGATTAAATGTACATAACAAAGAAGGAAAAAATAAAAATAAAACTTGACGCTTCTGGTAACCAAAGAGCTCAGGGAAGAAGTGGAACTGTGAGCTGGGACTTATTTAAATATTTCCTCATGTGAAAGTCTCTAATCTTTTCACATTGAAAGACAGAGTAGGCTGGGAACAGATTTTAGTCTTGCAGTACAACTGTGAAGTTAGTCCGATGCTTTAATCTTGGTAACTAAAGCCCCAGGGCTGCGTAAATGAAACAGTTTAGCCACAGAACATCTCCTTAGTGTTGGATTGATAGTTGATTACAGGTTTGAAGTTATTAAAAGAGAGGAATAGAAACTGCAGCTGAACACTATTGGCCCTGCATTCCTCAGATCAGATTGCTGGAGCAGGACGGGATGAGGTTCTCTTTCATCCAAAGCAGAACACAAATAAAGTGATTTGAATCATTTTATGTAAGTTTGAACATTAATGGATTTGCATTTCTTTCAAGGAAATTCTCTAAAAGCACAACACGCATCAAGACGAAAATTTGGGAGAAGGAACTTGGGGAAATGAATGAGAGGAATGAGAGGCACACTCAGAAGAGACTAAATTCTAAATCGTCACTTTGGTTTTAGCCCTAGCATGTGACACAAAATGTTATGTAGTTTTCATGTAGAAAATTAATCTGAGAATGAGTTAAAAGCCCCAAGCTGCCTTACATGTAGGAAGCTCGTCCAGTTTTGTAAACACATTTGTAACATATTTATCACATTCTTGAGTTTTCTGAGTTTTCTCCAGCATTCCTTGAATCATTGTTAATATCCTTCAACCCCCACAAAATCTTGTTACCTCATTATTAAGCCTGCTGATCTGCTGTTTGGTCTCTTCTGCTTTGATAACAAGCACAGCAGCACCAATTTCAGCCTCTGAAAAGAATTCAAATCCATGTAAATGAGTATAATCACTTGGAAATGATAATATTATTCTTGCACTTAACCAATGCTTTAAATTTAAACCTGTTCTGCAGTTGTCTAGAATAAAAATTAAATCATGTGTTTAATGTTCATCTCATAACGTTTGAGAGAAGTTCAATTAATAAAGTTCATATGTCTCTCTTCATTCTGGACTTGAAAAAAATGAAAATAACCCTGGTGCCATCCACATGACAGCTTGACACTTTTTAAATAGTGTCATAAATATGACTAAACTTTAATTATTATTTTACTGCTTGGCCTTAAAAGAAACAATATATGTCCTAGCTCCCCCAAGATAGTGGTACTTAGCTATGTGGGAACTGTTTACTTCTAAAAGAGGGGATGTTGGAAACAGTCCCTTTGTCTCTTTCTTTAATCTTCCCCCCCCCCCATCTGGAGAAGTTCCAATGCTTTGTGGTGCTACTTCATCAACTTTTCAGGCTGTAGGCCATTTAAAGCCTCCTAAAACCCCTTGTCATTCAAGGTTTTAACTGTTTAAAAAAAATCTACATTCTCCTATACCCCTCCACTTTTCTAAATATTTTAAAAAAATTAAGAGCCAGGTTTATATATGGCTCTTAATGAATTGGGTGTTTGTTGGGGTTTTTTTGGTTGGGATTTTTTTTGGTTTAGTTTTCTTTTCCTTATTTATGGCTTGTATATTTTTTCAGTTTGGTATTAGAAGGTTTTTACGTTCAATTTTGTCCTTGTGTTTAGAACCTTCCATGACCAAAGGTTTGGTAGGATGAGGCAGATTCTACAATTCTTCTGGTAAAGTATAATGCACAAAACATCATTTCCCTCCACAAACTGTTTTATCATGACTGTCTGTTAGCAGAAAAACAACAAATGATCTTTGGGACCTTGTTGTATTTTTTTTTACAATTGTGGCACTGAAATTGTATTGAGAGTACAAATATACGTTTAATCTATTCATCCTCACTAGTGAGGATCAAAGAAATAAAGGGGAACAAAAAGCAGTTATGAAAACTGTTTTCTCTACAAGGTGATTTTCCCAGGCAACACTCACCGCCAGTTGTAGGAGATAACCTGGATTCCTGCCTGAGCTGATCAGAACTAAAATCAAAGGTTTGGCTTTCCTCATTATGGTTTCCATCCTCAATCCCATCGACAATTCTGTTGAGAAAAATTGGAGTAATGGAGCAGTTTCATAAACATCATGTTCATAATTATGTTGTAAAAATTATTCCTAAAGGGCATATTTTTAAACAATGATAAATTTTTCACAACATTAAGCTCAGAGAAAATCAGAACCTATTATATTGGCATAACTTCTTGTGAGTCACTAAAAAATTAAAATTACTGATAATGGAAGAAATGTAGGCCAAGAATAATTAACTGAAGTTTCAAAATTTTCATGATTTTGCAGCATATTCTGGATCCAATCCAAAACGACATGGACTATAGTTTGCTTTTCATGTCTACAGTAATCTGTTGCTATTCAGGCTTCACTATGCTCTTGTGAAGCTAAAATCTCCCTGCACATAATCAGGCTCTTATATTAGGTTTACTCAGGCAGAGCCTAAGCCTGAACATAATATATTTATGAAAATATACCTGTAAACTTCAGTCAAAATGTCATTTCCATGCAAACAGTTATCCTAAATTTCTTTAAAATGAACTAGCTCAGGCAGGGCAATCTTGTTTGCAAATTTCATATAGGAAGATGTGCAGAGCAGTCTGCAGTGTCCCAGTTACATTAATAATGGTATTAGATCTGACTACTAGAAAAGGTATTTTTGCCAGTTATTTCTACCCATGCATAGCAGTTATCTCTAATTTGCAGTGTCAAGAAAGCCAAAGGAAAAAAATAAAGAAGCAGTATTTTATACAATAATCAAGATTTGCATGCAAAGAATAGAAAACCAGTACTGGAGGAATCGATAGACAGTATTAAAAATATACAATTATGAATATTTTCTGTTCTCAGTTAAAATAAATTGTGCTATAAAGAGAACTATTTTGAAGTCAATGAAAGAGAATCATGCAACTGCCAGTTGACTGATATGAAGCATCGATTTCTTGTTTTGTCCAGGAACAAGCTTCATATTCTGTCTTACAGAATGAGACAGATGAGTTAAAGACTAGTCTGGAAGGGCTAACATAGAAAGTTCCTAGCCTCTCAGTCACTGGGGATAAATTTGTGGTGATATAAATTAGGCTTTTCATCTAATAAAGGTATTTTCAGGAAAACTTCTTGACTGTAAATGCCTGGAGAAAGAAAGAACAGACAACACAGAGATAGCTGTGGTGTATTTGGCCTGAAAGACCCATGTAACACGGACCTCTGTCATTTGGCCTCACTGCTTCAAAAGGCAAATTTTAAACAAACATAACACTTTTGTAGAGGTTTCTAATTGCATACAATGCTAACATTTTAACTGCCTTTAAAGCACACAGGAGAAAGCTTCCTCAGATGTGACCTGGAATTTACAGATAATACATTCTTTACAGTGTTTAAAGATTCAGACTAAAAGGAAATTATATTAGCAAAAATACCTAGTTGTGGAGTGCCAGTCTTCTATGTGGGAAATATCTAATGTGCAATATGCGTATTCCTGGCTGTGGAACTACATAACCTAGTAAATTTAAATGTGAAGGGACAAAGGCAATTGGTAAGCCTCACCCCTCTCTGAATCAGCTGTTGTACAGCCCTGAATTTTCTCCGAAGACAGAAAACTCAACTTCTAGAAGCCAAAAGAGTCAGAAAAGATTAAAATGTGACCTCTTCTATCCAGTTACTTAGGGCTAGAGTGCAGTCCTCCATGTGGGTCTGAGGAGATTCAATTAAATAAAAGCCTCCTTCTAGGGCTGACTTTATTATCACTTACATTTTCTTCCTTTTGATGCTCTTCCACTTCATAGGCAATACCCAAAAAGCAATTGGGAAGACCGGGTCCCTATTCTAGAAATTACAATTCTAGCCTCTGTTCCTTGCACAGAGAGCTCTTTAAAAATGTGACCCAGTCTCTGGGCTTTCTTGCTTTCACTGTGGGGCACAAAGAATGAACCTGAAGTACCTGTAAGGAATTCTAGTTAGTTTCCTCTAGGAAACATCCACAGCAGAATTTTCTTAAGAAACTGTGGTTATACACCTCAGAACAGCACTGACCTGATATTTCAATCAGAAATGTCTTTCCCTTGCCTTCCCTTACCAACACCAAATATAAAAGAGATTTATAGGCTACTTTTAAAGTGGTACTTTTAAAGGCTACTTTTTAAAGTGGTATTAACTTGTCAGTTTAAATATTCTGATAATATAAGCCCATTCTAGGAGATAACATGAAAAACTTTTGTCTGGGGAAAAAAAGGTCTAAAAAACATACATCTTGGGCAAATTTTCCAGCCTGTTAACAGGATTAGTCTGCAGTTATAAAATTATGAATGGAAACAAGAAATAATATATTTGAACACACTTTTTTTGTATTTCCTTTTGCAGCCTTGGGTGCCAGTGTTTGGCTGCATAAGTTCAGAGCAATAATGAGCAAGACTACGTTTCAGCAGAAAATGCAAAAATCAGTTTTTCCCTGAATTACCATTTATCATGTGAATGATAATGACCTTTACTCATAGCTGACTGAACCAAATTCATATGATATCTAGGAAAAAAAAAGGGAAAATATCACATAGTGCTATGGTTTAATTGGCATAGTGGTGTTTTGCCAAAGGTTGGTCTTGATCTTGGAGGTATTTTCCAACCTAAATGATTCTGTGAATCCTATGATTTTACGACAAAACAAAAATTGTTTTGTGTCCTGCAAACGTACCCACATTTGAAATGTGTCTGTTCCAACGAAATATATTGTGAGGGGGAAAGGATTCTATATAATCTTCCAAGTGCTTTTTATGATTTCCTCATTAGGGACTGGTGTTTTGACAGAGTTAAACAAATATTGCTCAAGCTGTGGTTATTTCACATTTGCAATGGCAAGTTCCCGAAACTTCCACTCTGCCGCTAATGAATAAACAAGTGCTTGGACATGTAGACCACTTCAATTTATAGAGGACAGAACTCGAACTGGAAGATGAACTACTTAATCTCTTTGTTTGTGTGTATGTATGTATGTAATTTCTCTAAAGAACTGGTACTAAAACTAGAGTGCAGCAATCTAGAAACAAGTTACATAAATCACTTGTAATTAGCATACAAATAAAAATTTGAACTATTTTAAATTGTACACTAGTAATACCTCAATAAACTGTTATACCATGCTTGTTTATGTCAAAAGACACAGCAAAGCAGGTTTACTAAACTCGGTATTTAATGTCTGTATAACCTCCATTATCAGATTTCCTGTCTCTAATGAAAAAAACATTCTAAATATTTTCCAAAATTGCTAGGCAATTATTTTCCATTATAGTTCTCTGCTCCAGTAATTTTTTTTGTATTTTCATGGCTCTGCTATAATTTCATCTACTTGCTTCCTAAATTTTTGTGTCTCTGATGGACTCAGAATGTTTCATAGTGCTATTGTGGGAATGAATATTATAGACAAAATGATACCATAAGGCCAGACTATTTAAATAGCTGTTTTTGCAGTTACTCTTTTTTTTTTTTTACTGCCCCTTTTACAGGTAAAAATACTTTAGTTAGCAATAAAGTTCTAAGTCGTAACATTCTGCATAGTGTGCAATGGTTCCTACAATAATGTGAGATGAACAGAAGTATAAACTCTTCTTTAACAGTTTATAATAACTCTTATAGTGTCAAAACCATGATACTTTTAATAGGAATTACATGATAGAGAAGAAAATGACCATTCATTACCTTGGGCTCAGATCTGGTGGGCCACTGGTGGTCAGTGCTGACAGGTACAACTTAAGGTTTTTCTCCTTCCTTCTGGAGTAGTAATGGAGCTCTGTTTCATGTTTGGCTCTTGAGGGGTTTGAACTGCAAGCACGAATGGGGGAATGAAAGGGCACAGTTCCTGAGGCCAACTGTTTCAAGTTTCTCCCTAGGTGGCTTTTACTGCTTGTAGTCTTCTTCTGATGAGAGCTATTTGTGCTTCGTGTATCAATTGTTGAAAGAGTGCTTCCTTCTTCTTCTCCGTCCTCTTCCTCATCTTCATCTTCCACAATTGAAGGGAGTCTCTTCTTTATATTTCCATTTCCCTTGAGCTCTGTCTAAAATAACAAATAATACAGACCAGCATAAAATTCAGAGCCTGATGTTGCAGAAACACATTTTTTTTGGTGTTCATTCTGGAACAAATCCAGACCTAACACAGCTTTCATTTCTCATTAGAGAAAGCTCTTTTGGATCTCATCCATAGCCTCAGCTACGGCTATGTATGCAGACACAAGAAAAACACAAACAGATTAAAAAAGGTCACTCATGACACAGTCAGCAAACTCACTGCAATATGTTTTGATACCAAGAAAGAGACCACAACTAGTTCTTACAAGCCATTTGCCATATGTACACTAGAGAAGATTAATTTTGTTTAGCTGAGGCATTATTTCTTGAATGTTATGCTGCAAGAATCTTGGTGGTCCATAGAAAAGGTCTGAGGTTGGTAATTCAAATAATACCACTTTTTCATATGGAACCTTTCATAATGTATAGATGGCATTTACACCAATGAAGCTCAAGCTCAACGGTCTCTGTGTCCTTAATTTTTGTAACTGAAGTCGTTGCTGGAATGGTAGACAGACTTTTCAGTTCACTCAAAATCCCATTAATGCCCCAATAGTGTGACAGTTCTGGCTTCAGAACGGAGTCATCAGAAAGCAGAGCTACATCTGGTTTTGAAAAAAAAAATGCAATTTAGATGCTTAAAATTGGAACCATGGAAATTTAGAGGCAACATTGACCTGGGTTCTGCAGTTTGTGTACTAATCAAAGCACAGTGTAGGAGATAAGTGTTATTTTTTTTGTGGTAACAAAGTATGTTGATCATGAGTGCCGATGCATGCCAACATGAACAGAATCAGACTTTAAATCAGAAATAGTTCCATTTATTCCCATAGCACACTTACTGTGTTGGTAATAGGTGAATGGCCTAAGGCAAACTCAGGTTCCAGATTAACAAACCAAATGCAACCTCATGGATTCAAAGGGAGTTGTTTTTAATTTTATTTTTTTTTTACAGGCTACTCAAGCTTGATTAAGGCACTGGTAGCTTTAGATCGAAAACCTCAGATGACCCTGTACAGTCAGATTTCCCGCATTCAGGCCAAGTCAGATTGGCTGGGTGGAAATACAGATTTGGGGAGTTTATCCAAATATTCTAAGCTCCTATTAGCATCTGTCTAACTCTTTTGCAGTATAGGTTTAATTTTGTTGTGTGTTACAGCACACTTTCATGGATTGTTTCCTTTTCTCTTGGTATATGTTGACAGATTTAGTGAACTGGGAACTTTTCATTTGAGGTATATATGAAGAGGTAAGAATTCTGAGTTGTGACAGAAGGCACATCTTTATGAAATAAAAAAGCCTTGTTGTCTACTGTAGCAGTCATTCAAAGGCTGTCATGATGATCAAATTGTACAGGACCTGGCACTGATACTGCCTATACTTTATAGAGAATGAATGTTACCCCTATTCAAAACTTTGGCTTGGGTAGCCATGTATTTAAAATGTAGTTGCTATAAGAGGATATTCAAATTTAGCACCAGGGGAAAAAAAGACCATAAGCTGTTACTCATAAAATGGGCAGTGGCAGAATTATCTGCAGGATGCTATTTAAATTCTCATTCTGAAAAAATTGAAGTCTGTTTTTAAGATGGAAAGGAAGGAGTTTTCAAGCTTTGTTCTGGTTATAATTATGTGAATGTTCAAACTGAAACTTTGCATAGTTAAAATGTGATCAACATACCTGGGATAGTGTAGGCTTGTTGGATAATTTTGATATTACCTGAAAAAAACAAACCAAAAAGGTAGGAAATATGTATATCTCGAGAGTTTGGCTTCCAACAGGATACAAACATCTAAACCAAAACATTTATGTCAATACAAAAAAAGACATTCATGATAAAATGGTTGCATTAAATTAAATGGTGACATAGCACTGAACTAAGGATAATCCTTGCAAACAGGTGCTGTGAGAGAAAAAAGTTGTTTCATCTTAAATAAAAAGTGAGTTAATGAAAAAAGTAATATTTTACTTTAATAAAAAAGTAGATTAAGACTCCAAACTTGTGAATAAATGCAGATGTGTGAAAGCATGCCTGGTAGGTTTCAGTGCTGGTTTGATGGAATGCAGGAACAAGTGCTCTACTTTGGCCCTGCTTAGCTTTAGATCCTGTGCCAGCATAGTCTGTGAAGATGAACTAAGTATCTCCAGCATCTTAGAGAAACTTTCCAAAGCAGTGGTGGGAACAAAGCAAGTAGGAGCAAGGTAGTCCTGAGGGAGAGGTGTCTAACTTATTCAAGCCATAATATTTTCTTTTCTTGAGTTACACCGAAAGTAAAACAAAGAAAAGGAAAAAGAAAACATTATGCAACTTTCAAGTGTAACTAATTCTTTAAAATCCACTGGAACTGCTGAGTAATATCTGTTGTGAAAATTGTGCTGTTTATTTGAATGCCCACACCTTCACCATGGGAAAGTGTCTGACAACTTATATACTGTATTTATGTGAATATTTTAGTCTGCCAGGTAAATTTTAGAGAAATTATTTTCAGCTTTCCTAAACCCACATATCAAGACAAAAAGTGCTTAACCCATCAGTCAAATTATTTTTCTCCAAACATAGGTACAAGTTATGCATTTCTGAATGTCATTTGAATTCCTCAGTTTGTTTAACAAAAGTCTTCAGATATGCAAATTTCACTCACAGATTCGAAAATAATAATTGTGTGTAGTTTATTTTTTTTTGTTCCAAGTCTTTCAGGTTAACCTAAAAACTGTTTTGTAGTGAGTGTACTAGCAGTGGTATAATATACAAATACAGAATATTTTAGTTTTCATAAGAAGAAATCCTACTGCACAACAGCCAAGCCAGTAGCAGGTGTATCATTAAATGTAGCAATAACACTCTAATAAGTGCCAAACAGAGCAACTGCAATAATTAGGCTATGCAAACAAAATAACTGCTGTGTTCTTACTGAGTTAGATAAAGTACTAGATGATATTAGCAGAGGAAGAGATGTCAGATACTGAAATCTCACAAGTTGACTTTTAACCCATGCCAACTGGAGAATCAGCATCTTCTTCAAGATTCAGGATGAGAGGAAATTAGAAAGGTGTTAAAATATTAAAGTCAGAATTAGGAAGTACTGCTGGGCTGCTTTGCATGTATTTTTAAAATGCTAGTTTTAAAATTGTGCCCAGAATTTTGGGACATCAGTTTGCTTGGCTTCTAGGCACAGGTACAGTAGGAATGTTAAATAGCAGCCTTAATTAAAATTCCAGGCAAATCCTAAATACTAGCAGCTTCACAAAAATATCTCAGAAAGCATGCATTTTCCTGCTGAAGGCTTTAGAAATGACTTGTCATTTGTAATTCGTAACGTGGGTGAAGATTTCCCTCACTTTTGTTCTGATGTTGTTTTTTTTTTCCCTCCTGAATACACATTAATCCTGACTGTACATCTTGAAAACATAGACAAAGAAATTGTTATATGGGTTTTAAGCTGCATGACCAGCTGCTAGCACTGTGCTCTTGCTTTTCTGGACCTTCTTGATGCTTTTCAGCACAGGAGCTGCAGCCACCCATCGATCCCTCTCTGCTCTGGGTTACCCTGCCTTGGACACTGCAGCAGGGGGAACTGGCTGCACAGCAAATGGGGTCAGTGGCAGCCCTGTGTTGCCTTGTGACCTTCCCTAGAGAAGGGTAAAGGAACTTTTGAAGGCAGGTTGCTTTTTGCAAGGAGGGGAGGGAGTGTTCTCAGGAGGCCGTGTAACAGAAAAGAGGGGTAAGTACGAACAAGGAGCACATGATGTGAGCAGCTGCTTTGCAGACTTCTGTTTCCCCAAACTAGCTCCTTTAACCCACTGGGGACAATTTCAGTCTCAAAATATTGCTATTTTAAAATAAGCTATGGACCTATAAGCTATCTTTTCCATAGCACAAATCCACAGTAAATAGTGTTGGAATTGCTTCTGTATAAATACATTGCAAGCACACTTACTGCTTGTAACTTTGCACAGCCGGTCTTGCACTCACAACAGGGGCCTGGGCTTTATGAATCAGTAGTTGAAAGTTGGCAAAAGAAACTAATCTGCTCCCACAGAGAATTCTCAAGGACTTGCTTCTAAGCTCTTTCTCTTCCCCCACTCTCAAAGAGAAAAGATGAACAAGAACTTGGGCAAAGTCAGTCAAAGTGCAGTAAAAGTCTTCATTATGCACATAGCTTTATCTTTGCAAAAATCTAGTATCAGAGTAAATAATTAGGAGGTGTTGCCTAGTTTCTAGGATGCTAAAACCTTTTATTTAGGGCAGCACACTAATGCAGTCTTCTAAAAAATGCTCTATTCTTTCCTTATGCAAAGAGTGTGCTGAATACCTCTTATATCTTTTAAAAGAAGTACAACTCTTAAAGGGACAGGACTGCTGAAAGAAAAACCACAGATCTTTAACTTATTATGCATTGAGAAAAAACAGAAAGATTGCTGTTATCATGAATTATGTGAAATACTGTCAAACAGTCTAACTAAATTTTTGATTTCAAACCTGACGTCTCCTTATGTCTTGTGAAACCAGCTATTAAATTTAATTTTACATGAGAAAACAATAATAGATTATGTACCAAAAGCAGATTCAAATAAAATTCTTCCATGTATAGATTCACAAATCTATAATCTTCCAATTTTTTAATATCTTAATGTACAGATTTAAAAAATTTATTAATCCTTAACATTGCTTATTAGAAGCAGAAAAGGACTATTTCTCCATCTGAAAACACTGGTGGTTTGCTGTTAAAAGCCAGTGATTTGAATTTTTTTTCAGTGTCAAGTGGCAGTAGTCATTTATAAAGAATCTCTACCAGCAACTGTGGCCAACCCAGGTAATTAGCTGTACAACAATTCAAGAATAATTCCAGTGATAAAACCCTGAAAAGAAAAATATAGAGATACAGCTAAATTGGAGACTAATACATCATATGTCTAGTCAGTAAGTTTGCATGTTGGGGCTCAACAGAATGTTACCAGTGTTTACTAATCTGATTCTTGTTGCCTTCATAAAAAGCAGGAATAAAAAAATAGAAACATAATTTCACTAATTTTCTAGTAATCTTTGGTACTAAAATACATTAATAATTCTTTATGTTGAGGAGTCAAAAGGATAAAATACATTTTCAGGAAAGGATTTGAAATCAAACTGGAGTATTATTGTTGTTAGCATTTGGAAATGGGAAAAGCTCATTTAGGAGCACTGTCAGCGTGGGAAAAAACCCTCAAGAATGCACACCAGCTGTCCAATTCTTTGCAAGTTTACTGTATGGTAATGGAAAAGATACAAGTACATAACAAGAGATTATTGTACTGCTGCAAAACTTAATGCCTCACATGTGCTCAGGCCTCAGTTTTCTGCAGTCAGGAAATTTTTAATGAAATATCACAAGTCCTCCAAATCACAAAAGACTAAACCACTCACATAGAGCTTTTTAGTTTTAATTGTTTTATGCTGAGCAAGTTGCCATCCACACCCCCTTTGTGTTTTTTCTTATTTTGTTTTTCTTTTTAAGACTTTCTATTGTTCATTGTCTTGTTCCTATCTTTTCTCAGTGTTATTCTTATCTCTCCTTGCTTAATGGACAGATAAAAAAAGAGTATTTTGTGGAAGCAGATGTTTTCAGCATTCTCTGATCTTTCCTACAATATAGAGTACATTGAGTTAGCAGCAAAAGTTGAACAGCAGATCTGTCACTGGTATTTTGTCCTAGGGAGACAGTGATGGTGAATTGCCAGGAGTTCTGCAATCTCCTGTTAAGATGCTGTCCTGAATGTTTTGTTGCTTTGTAATTAACTTGTGAAGTTGGTACAAATGTTCTGTACCTGGCTGCTTCTGGTCACCTCTGGAAAGTTTGATTTTTTTTTTTTTTTTTTTTTTTTTTTTTTTTTTTTTTTTTTTGCAAATTACCACTTTCTTGGATGCAAAATTCTCACATGAGCTTTTATATTTCGTGTCAAAAGTTTACTTTTCATACATTTCTTTAAAACCTGAATGTTAACCTCACTGCATGCATTAGGGTTTTTTTTAAATTATACTTTGTTTCATTAGCAATACAGGGTTGCATTTCTTGTTAAAAAGATACTACAGAAACAAAAAACTAACATCTCTGTCACTTGTGCCACTTTAAAAAAATAAATGGGAAAAGTGGATGGTATAATTAGTAATTTTTACTTCTATATGTTTATACACCTCTACCCCACCCCAAAGCAGGAGAAGAAATTAGGGTCTCAACTGCTCTGAAAATGCATCTTTCATTGTAAATCCGTACCAGTAAAAATTAAAAAAAAAAAAAAAAAAATTAAAGAACAGTGTATCAATAAGACAAAAAGAAGACAAAAGGAGGAATTGTTTAAATAGACAATACACCTGGCACTGACTGTACTGTCTGGCAGGTTGTATTTTTGGAAAAGCTTTCAAATTACTGCAGAAAAAAGATACAATGGAAAAAACTTTTAAATATTCCTACAGTTTGATTACCGTCAAGTAAAGACTTACATAATAGTAACTACAATAAAGGCTAACACCTTTCAAAGCAATAAAATTTATATGCTTAACTTCAAGCACCTCTAAGGTTTTGAACAGGCTCATAAATATTTTCATGATTGGCCCAGGACTGATATTCAGTTAGACTCCTCAGTCTGAGGCTGTACATACTGTGAAGGAGTTGTGTTTGGATTGTTAGCTTTATCTCTAAATGAAACTTCATACTAGTATTTATGTAAATATGTATATCTAACTTTAGACAAGCTCTTGAAAAGAAAAGAGGGGGACAATGAAATGGGTATTGAAGAATAGTCTCCAATTAATTTTATTCCAATTGCCTATCTCTACATATTCCCAGTGTTGGCCAGGTGTTTTGTTAGCACTCACAGGACAAATGAGCAGGATGAGTGCTAGTAAGTGCCTCCTTGAGGACAGCAATATATCCGTGGAGAATGTTTTGAAAAATTGCTTGAATTGTTTGAAGTAGCATAACATGAAACCAAGCACTGTCATAGGAATCCAATATCAATTTTGGACAATAATGGAATGAACACTGAACAGTGTGATTAGTAAAAATCGGTCTCTGAACACTTACTATCTATGCAATACTGTAGATACAGTATATATGTATAAAATGTATATGTATATATTTATTATTACAATCACGTTATTTACCACATTATTGAAAATTTTCACTGATGTGGTAAGTAATAACATGATTGTAATAATATAATGTAATATATGTCTTGAGTATCAAATCTATTTTCAGCATAACTGTATTTGCACTTATGTAGGCAGGTTTTGTAGCTCTGGTTTTACTGGGTGAAAGTATAGATGATTAAAAAGAATAATATGAAGATTTTTTGATATCAATAAAACTTTTCATTTGTACATAGATAATTTTTGTTTTTATATGCTTTCATATCATTGAAAATGGTGGTATAGATAACCTTCAGAGGTCCTTTCTAAGCTCTGCTATTCTACTGCTCTATGATGCTTAAAGAACTAAAAACATTCCCAGCTCAATAGAACTGAGAAAACACACTTGTATTAATGTAAAATGCCAGTTTGATGCACAACTTGCACAGATTATAGACAGTTTTCTCAAAGACTACACTACATTTACTTTCACATATTTCAGCATGTATCCTGAGGTTATAATGACTCTGCAAGTCTTGTAGGAACTTCACCACATAAGCCACTCTGACATGAACATTTATATCAAGGTAGTCTATGCCCTCAGAACTAATGTTTTTATAGAAGACATTGTGGTACTATCATTTCCTTCATTAATTAACCCTATACTACCCATAATAATAAAAGGACAAGTTATTGCAAAAGCGTTTCTAAATTTAAGGTCCCCAAAAAATCAGTGCTATATCAATGCAAAATAAAAGGAATAATGGAAAAAAAACCCAATCCACTCTCCAAATTGATATAATTTTAAAGTTTAGCTACATTAGGATTAATTCTATTTTCCATTTTTTATAGTGTAGAGACAAAGAAAATATTAATATTGTAAAATTTATATTATCATGTTCCCTAAGGCACATTGAGACATATTGGAAAAAATTTATCCTCTAGCATGCCTGTCTAATTAAAATAGAAATATGGTTAGATTCTAAGGCAATACTCTGAAAGCCAGGAGCTTTTCCTGTCTAAAATTCTGTTTGACACAGTGTTTCATACCCTCCTCATACAACAGTCTAAAAACATCAATAAGCTGCTTTGCTAGCCTGGATTTTTTTCAATGTGTTACCCTCGGGTTAAGCTTTATAATCTGATGCAGAATGTAATAATCCCAGGAAGTGAAATCAATGGGAATGGAGACTGTTCAAAAAAGACTCAAAAGCTAAAATTAGAAGTAAATTTTATCACTTATTTAAACATGTTAATTCTAGTTGCAATGAAAATTTCTTTTGTATTTGTCAAGAACCTGCTAAGGTCTACTTGTGAAAATCTTTTAATAAATAATATAAAGCTCATAATTCCCGTCTCTTAATCCATTCACAAAAGTAAAAGAGTCAGAATTTGGGGATGGGTAACGTATACCTAACATAATCCAAGACTAATATAAATAGGTTTATTTCCTCTCCTCCTGTGTTTCCTTTTCCATACCTTTTATGATTTGCATTTACAGTGAACTGTCCACTTGTTTTAGCTGTAAAATGGGAAAGATTTATACAAATACAAAAACAAATGAAAAAAAATATTATTGGAAAGGTTACATAATTGCTCAAATAGGTTGTGGTGGGATGACTCTTCTAACTGGAAAATGACCACAAATCAGAATAATTAATTACTAGAGACAAAACCAGACAGTGTAGGTGTCTGTGTTATTATTTTCAAAAATATTAGAGTATCTGAAGGCTACAGAAATGAAACAGATTATTAGTGTAAAAAGATTCTTCAGATAAAGAAACTAGGAAAGGAAATAAAAATGCCAACCAGTCTATCTTTTTTGAATTACATGCTTCCTTGTTGCGTTGGAGAATATATTAGAAATAAGACAGTGAGGTGATTATTTTGAGGGGTACTGGGGGGAAGAGATGGCTCAGAGGCACCACACACCAGGCACAGCAGTAACTGCTACTAAACAAGATTTACGAGTTACCAGACTACAAAAAAAGACGTCAGACCTGGCCTACACTATAGCTCCAGGTCAGCCTTGCTCCCACAGTAAGTGAAGCAGTCAGGCTGAGTGTCTGCAGGAAGGATTGACTGAAACCCTGCACAGGGAGGAGGCTATTGCAGCAGATTTCCTTGTTTGAAACTAGCATCCAAGTTAATAGCCAAAGATCCACCAAAACATGCTTACTGTCATGAACACAGGTACGAGACCTGCAAAATATCTTGCAGAAAGCTGTTGGACAGAGCTCATTCCCAAAATAGATCTCATCCGTTTAATATCAAAAATGAAGTGTAAAACAGGTGAATTAACTGCTCTGATTTTGTTTGTTTTTGCCAGTGCTCATGCCCATGTACAACTTCATGACTTGTTCCATAGGAATAAAGTTGATCTGTGTAAATGACATTGTGTGAGTGCAGTCCTCTTCAGCAACAGAGTAATTTTTTTTTTTTTTTTTGTGAAGAGGGAGAGAGAGAGGGAAGAAGGGAAAAAATATTCCAGATTATCCCCGATGTATAAATGAAAACTCTGAGTAGCTTGTAAAATGTGAAAACCCTAAGTTATATTTTACAGTAACTCTAATTGGAGAGTAGTCCACACACAGAGGCAGGTAAGAGACCTACTCCTATGAACATATCAGGAATCAAAGTTAATTATATGTTACCAGTTTTAAAATTAGTTTAGTTTTTGACCATATGAGGAGCACCTTAATTCCTACACTATAATCACTGAGAACTTGAGAAGTTCATGGACTCCACTTCACATGAAGAGGTATAAAGGAAAAATTAATAGCTGGTGTCTTTCGGGCAGTAGCCATCAACTGACATACGACTTCTACCAGAACAACTAGAGCAAAGGGAACCAACCATGTGCATGTGGAGTAAAGAGGAAGATCATGAAGACTTGGTTCACAGTTTAAAAATTATTTTAGTTGTTTTCGGGGGGGTTTTTGAATAATCATAAAGTACTAGACTTCCATTGTTTTAGGTGATTTATTCAGTTCTATATTCTTCCTTTTGTAATAATTCAAAAACTGCCATTGATTTGGTCTCTTATTCTGCAAACTTTATACTTACTGACAATAAACGCCCTTGAGTTACACCTGCAATAATAATACATGATCGTCTGCCAGACAAGCTAATGACAAAGATGGGTGTTTAATATGCTCTAAGAATATTTTAAAATTACAACTTTTCCTCAAAGTTATCCAGCTCTACTTTTAAAGTAGGACTGGTTGACTTTTTTAAGGTAAACCACTTCATTTTACACAGCTGCTGGGTGATGTGACCAAACCATCTCCTCTATTAAAAAGTTGGTTGGAATTATTTGAGAAATGTTCTATAAAAATTACTTATTATTAAAAAATATTTTGCAATCTGTGATTGTCCTGCAGTGTCCAGGATGAACTATGATGTAGGCTGGAGTAGAGGAACAGTGACTAAGTATGGCAGTGCAATTAGAGCTGATTTGGAAACTCATTTTTTCAATGCATGACTTTTATTATAAACACATATAGAATACCCACAAAATAAGATTTTTTTTTTTTTTTTGCTTTGGAAGTTAAACTCATCAAAAAGTAATTATGTGACTGAAGTTTCTGTCATGTTTTCTTATCTTACAAAACTTGCCAAGATTAAAAGCAACTTAAAAAAAATCCATGCTTATTTTTTCTTTAATATTTATAGAGCAACAAATATGATAAGTTATTTGCCTCTTTGAAGTGAAATATTGTTTACTAAGTGACAATCAATGAATTAAAAAATCAGAAATTTTGCACTATTTTCATTGCTGATTTATTAGAGATAATCAAATATGTAAGAGAAAGTGTTATTGCTATATTGGAAAACAATAGAAAGTGTTATTGCTATACTGGAAAGCAACATTCAAAAATTCAGATGACCCATAGTAAAAATCTAGACCTAGAGAAAGCACAACTAAATAAGCAAGAATGAATCCTTGTCAAATATGTAATCTACTAGCTGAAAACCAAATAGTGGCAAGGCAGGATTTGATCTGAATTTTGTGCTTGCATTCAAAATATTTTTTGTTAATTTTATGACTACAAGGGCCATGCCAACAGTTAGCATAAAGAAAGATAAAAGTCTTCAAATAAGGAGTTAAAATGGCATGAAGAGGAATTACTTTATATGCTTTTAAAATACTTACTTAAGGCGTAGCTGGAACGAACCAGAAAGCTCAGTATATTTTAGATTAGAATTTGTAGACATTTTTCTTTCCAAGCTGTGCCCTCTACTGTATGCCCCAGAGCTTAGAGCTACTTTCACCTTTATGAACAATTGATTTGGTCTGTTGTTGCATTTTCCAATACAAAATGAGGAGCATCCCTTGTAATTTCTTAGATACTGCATAATAACAACCTGAGTTTTATTATATTAAAAATTCCTCACAACTCAGTCATTAAAATTTAATAAATTCTAAACACCAGCCTCTCCAAAGGACAAGAATTAATCCCTATTTTGTCAGACAGTGCTTTCAGGGGGAAGATGGAGGGAGATGCTTTGGCTTTATTGCTTCTTGGTTGCTAGATTGCCTTTTAAAATGTATTAGTCTATTTATTTATTTTATTAGCAAGGAGCATGGCTGAGGTGCAGTAAGATTCCATGTTCCCCACTGGAGAAGGCATGAAACCTTGTCATTATGTTTCATTTACACTGTGATACACTGACGGAATCAATCCTTCCTTTTGTTTCACAAACTGAGTGGTCTCATTTTAGAGAAGAGCTTCTTCTTTGGGGAGAGGGGAAGGAAAGCTTTTGTAGGAGCCAGAACACTACTTTTAAGTCCACAAAAGGAAAAGTAGATTCTTTTTAGTTGCAAGTCCTATCTACACACAAAAATTTTTAACTCTTCAGGAATATAATCTCTTCTTTTTGAAAATGACTCACATCAATAGAGCTTTAGTGAGACAAAGATTTTGCCTGCATGTGCCTTGTCTTCCTTTGGGACTTAATTATAGCTTGACAGTATAGGTGTCAAGGAGGCTTCTTGTTCTTGTTCTTTATATAGTTACGGTGTAACTCTAACCAGCATGTGGGTTTTGTGATCTGGTTTCTTTTCTTGTTGTTGTTTGTTTTTTTGGGGGGAGGTTTCCTTTGTGAGTTTTGGTTTTTTTATCTGAATAATATTGTCTACACTGTAAATTCTTCTGCGTGGACATAAGAAATAATCAGAAACAATAAAATCTCACAAAGCCCACAAAGATATTGTCCAAACAGTTACTTATTCTGAGTTCTTCATAGGATAATTCAGAGTCAGGAACAGCTGCTACTGCATTTACTCTCTAAATGCATCTAAATTTTTCAGGGCTGGTGGATAACAAAATAATTTCCAGTTTCTTTCATATTAATGTATGTGTATAGGTGTATCCACATGTGTTTTAAGAACCTTTTTCTGAGTGCTTACTTTTATCAAATCAGATATGGGACACTCTCACTGCCTACTATACATGGAATCTGTAATTCATATTGAAAAATTATACAGATAGGGTAAGGCACATAAGGTAAATCTGTGTCACTTAGCAAACTATTTCCTTACTATGACAACATAGTCACAGACTAGAAAAATTGGTTAAAATGGCTGAATTGTTTTAATGTCACAACTCCAGCTACTGGAGATATTAGTATTTTCTAACTGTCCTTAAATATTTTGATACATTTACAAACTCAGTTGCTGGTTTAATTGATCCAAAGGGAACAACGCAAGGGGCAGAACATGCAGAATCAACAAAAAAGTCTCCTCTCCTTGCTGTGATTAAAATATATAAAAAAAATGTGGCTGAACACGCATTAATGGTTTTAATAATAAATCATTTAGGAATTCCTGGCTTCAGAGTTATCATGAGGAATCATTCAAACTCTCTCTGATTTTGTGTCTGTTTCTCTACCTTTGACTCATTAGAGCCTGAAATAGTTGTGTGCTCCTGTTCTTAAAAATCGAAGCTTTTCTTCCAAGATTGTTAAACAACGTTTTCAATCTGTTTATAACCTGACAGCCACAGTTTCTACTTGTTACTGGGAAACCTGATTACATCTCCTCCTTTTACTGAAAAGAGACACAACTATGGAAGTCCTTGAGCCTTTTCCACAATTGTACCTTACTTAGAGTTTAGTGCAGATGAAGCACATGATTTTATATCCTTGTAAATGAAACAAGAAAACAAATTTAAAATGTTTCCTTCATTAGGGAAGAAATGTAATCTAGTGCCAAGTCTCCAATTTTGACACTTCAGGAGAAGTACACTACACATGACTTCTGGCCCCTTTTTTGTCCACATGCTTCTAACTCAGTTCAAATATCTGATTCAATTTTAATCAGCACAATGAAGGTGGAAAGGGGATAGATAATGAACCACCTGGACTAAATTCTTATTCATTCTCAGCTATTTAATGCTGGCTTCAAGTTTTAATAAATATTCACCCTACAGTAAATTTTATGGACTTTGAAAATGCAATAAAGTTTTAGTTCAAGTCTGAAAGGCAGTTCATAAGTCATAGTGGGGAAATTCATGTTATTTCACCCTGCAGTTCACCTGACCCTAGAGACTGGTGGTGATTCATTTTAAGAAGTATGAAATTAGATTCAGGTACAGATTTACAGTAATTTAAAACATCCAAGAAAAAGAAAGTGAGAAACAGACTTATTCAAACAAATAGATCTACTGTTTAACTATCAAAAAGTTCTCCAAATAAAAAAATTCCATGAAGTCACAGATACTCTTGAAAGCAAAATCTCCCTATATTAGGGAGAAGGAATCCAGATACAGTGGCCTAGCAGACAAACTCTCCCATAACACCATTCCCAAGTGCTGTATCAAAAAAAACCCCAACAAAAACAAGAAGTCATATTAACACACCCACAAACTGTACATCTGAAAATTTTCTTCTTACTTTTCTCTGAAAGTAACCATCAGATAACTCCAATTATTTGTGTTTGCAACTATTTTCCAGCTTAAGCAAAGATAGGGCATTTTTCTGCTGAAGTAAAGTGAGTGGTTGACCAAGCACACTTGCTACTGACATAGATATCTGTTCTCATTTGTCAAACCCTGTTTTTGTGGTGGCACAATTGTTGGCTGCCTTATTTATGCTGTTTATCCTTATTGATAAGTAAAGTGGTTAGAAAAGAAATGAGATGTTCTACTACAAGAGAAATAGTAGCCGAGGGCATGGTTAAACAGAGGACACAGGCAAAAGTAACACTCATAATCTGTCTTGGATTCTGTTTTTCTCCTGTGATACTGGATGCTATTGAATGTCAGGATATTTTTTCCTTTAATTTTAAGGTAACAGATTATACCATGAAAATATGGCATATATTAAAAAATGCTCTAAATATTTTCTACTTTAAAGCAGAAAAGGTACTTGGATGTGTCCCACATTACTTTAAATCCCTTCCTCCTTAGAGAGCCTGAGAAACACTCACCTTCAAGGCTGCTGTAGGCTTGCTCTCAGCAGAGAGTCTGTACATCACCCAGCTGACTTTAATTGGGAAGACTTTTCCCTGAATTTATAAAAACTGAATGCAGCTGAGAGGGTAATCCTCAGATTTGTCACCATACAGAAACGCATGAAGGAACACATTGTGGGGATCCATCAAGTTCCATGAGAAAACTGTAGTGGGGAATGCAATCATCTTCAAACCCAATCTTTACATGGAGTTTTACTCCTTTTCAGATCAAACATTCCTCCCCAAGGGAAATGTGTTACACAAACTAATCACCAGGCTCTCAGAACAGCTGTGTACTCTCAGCTGCTGTTTTCAGCAGCAGGAAGTTTGGAGACATTTCAAGAGACAAACAAATGAGCTATCCTTGTTATTTTCCTCTCCAGAAGTACACACTTATATATGGACTCATTTCTGCTGCAATGGTTTAACAGAGGGTTGCTGTGGAAACACTGGCACCAAAGCACACCTAATAGGAAGCTATGTCAAAAATCAGCCCGTATATCAAACTCATTGCGATTTTGCACTGAAAAGTACTTTGGTGCTCTCTTCCTTGGAATTATATTTTTCCCCTGTCTCGAGAGCAGACTCATGAAAATTCATGTTTTTCCAAAGTTACTACCCCTTATCTATGTTAGGAGAAGCACAAAACAAAGACAAACACCTGAACAGTTAAACACCAACTTGAAAGTTTGGCTATGACTGTCTTTGAACATTCACATGATAAAGTAAGAAAAAGAGAGCTGCCAAAAAATCTTTTCACTATTAAAATCCAAATATACATATTTTCTATATAATATCAGTGAAAGTACTGAGTGAGTCTGTACTGAAGCCTTTCAGGAGTGCTTTATCTGGAATTTCTTCCTGTTTTGTTTTTGTTTGAGGTTTTTTTTTTGTTTTGTCTTTTTTTTTTTTTTTTCCAAAATAAAGTATTTGTTTAAGTGGAAAAACACATAACCAATGATGTATGAAATGAGTGTTCATTAGGCTGGCACATGAGCTTCTAGAAAAGGTATGGATAAAACCCTCTATTTGGACACATAGTTTATATAACTATGAATTATTTTTAGACATAAACAAAAATATTTAAAAAATTAAGATTTTTCTGTCATGGATGATGCTTGTTATGGAAAATGAGAAGCAGAGAGGTTGTTCAATATGATCTGACAAACTGATAAAAAATTAATGTAGGTAATATCTGAATTATCAAACAAATGGAAACAACAGTTCCTTTAACATAATTTGTGTCTTATTTCTTTATTGTGGCAAAATTATAAGAAATTACTAAGATATGAGAAATACCTGAAAGATTACAAAACCTGCAGAGACCTTTAAAGATACTTACATCACTTTCATGGCCTTCTCTTAGATTGTAAGTGAGATCATGCTGGATGTCTTCAACAAATTTGTGAGCATACTCTGGGTAAAGGTCGAGCACTTCAAAGAGACCTTTAAGTATAATACATTGGAGGTCACAGTATGTTAGAGCTTTAACATCTGCGTTTGTTTTAATAACTTGATCCCTAATTGATAGGTTTGCTCCAATTAAATCTCCTTTACCTAAAAGAGAATACAAAAATAATTACCTTCAAAGCATAAATTCTTTACTTCTTTTTTGAATCATAAAGCTGTTTTATATAATTGCTACCCCCGAACCTGAAATCCCATTGTTACTAATGCCTTGTTCAATTAATAACATGCTAAAGGATCATAGGCTTATTTTTTTTTCCTTTTTGTGCAGGTGCAAACTTATACACAATTAATTTGTGTAACTGGTTAATTTAGGGGAGCAATAAAGCAAATAGGTATAAAATGAAGATTTACACTAGTAACTAATGGCAGGTGCAACTATTTTTCATAAAGCTGTTGTCAGATGTTTTTGTGTGTGTCTTAAAACATGCAGGTGTTAAGGTAGCATTTTAACTATTCTCTCTAGAAGAAAAAATGGCTTAAGGAAGAATTCTTATGCTGTTTTTTTTCATTTATGGGCAAGACTGCCTTAGAACACTGGTTGTATTAAAAACTTCAATTGACCATATATTGAGGAGCACCAAAAAAATTACAATTAAAAGCTTCCATAAACATCCGGTCTGAGGTATAAATTCCAAAGTGGAGTCATTGAACCAGAGGTTTTCCCCAAAAGTTGAAGCAGATGGCCTTTGTTGAAGACCTGGCCAGTGTGATGGAGTGCATTCTCAGCAAATTTGGTATGGCCCAATACCAAACTGGGGGAATTGGTTGATATGCTGAAGGACAAAGCTGCTATTTAGGGGCACCTCTGTGAAAGACAAAAGGGCTGTTAGGAATATCATGAAGTTCAACAAAACCAAAGGCCAAGTCCTGTACCAGGGATGAAAACCCTCCCTGCAGCAGTATGACTGAGAACTGACCAGCTGGGCAGCAGCTCTGCAGGAAAGGCCCTGGGGGTCCTTGTGGACAAGCTGGACATGAGCCAACAATGTGTCCTTGCAGCAAAGAAGTTCAAGGACCTCCTGTGCAGTATTAGCAAGAGTGGAGCCAGCAAGTCCCAGAAAATGACTCTTTACCTCTGTATTTGACATACCTCATCTGGAGCACTGTGTCCAGATTTGGGGTTCCCAGTACAAGACAGAATATTGACATATTAGAGTGAGTCCAAAAGATGCTACCAAGAGTCAGGGACTAAAGAATATAATTTATGAGAAAAGGCTGAAAAAACAGGGTATAGAGAAGACAAAGGAAGGATATTATTACTGTCTTCAACCACTTAGCAGAAAATTGTAGAGAATGCAGAGCTAATCTTTTCAGAGTGCACAGGAAAACAAGATATACTGGGCACAGGGTTGAATAAATAAATTTCTCATTATAAATCAGGAAATGAAAGTCAAGAAATGGTGGAACAGCCTGCCCAAAGAGGCTGTGGAATTGTGAGCATCCTTGGAGATGTTCAAGATTTGTCTGGACATAGCCCTGAGGAATCAGAGATAAATTTGTCTTGTTTTAGGCAAGTTTAAGTTGGGTAGCTTCTGAAGGTCTGAAGGTCCCTTCAATCTTACATTATTCTGTGATTAATAAATAATAAGTTAAGACTGTCCCATTGGAAAATCCACTCAGCATGCGATTCCAACTGTATATTACACAGGAAATGGTTAGCTTCCAGGGTAAGTTAAACCAGTCCCTGAACCTTTTTAAATGGGATAGTTTTACACTTTAAAATATCATTTTAAGTACCTTAATATTTTTTTTTTTTAATTTACATGGAGCTTGAACAACTTTCTCAAAAGTTCTTATTACAAACTCAGGGTAGGGAGGCATTTTCTCTTGTGCTAGGAATATACACATATTAACTTGGGGTCTCAAAAATCTCAGGTAGTATAAATGAGAACTGGTGTGAGCTTAGGTCAATCTCGGAAAGAGGAATTCGATATATAACAATAACATCTGTCATTGATCATCACAACATGTATTGCTACACAATAGAACATAAAGCTAAGCAGTAATACATTTTACATTTTAGTATAAATATCAACAATTCCTTAGATTTCTTCCGTTATAATAAGCAAAGGGCTGGAAATGTTAATTTATTGCTGGCTGTTAATGCGGACCAGAGAAAGACTATTTCAAATATACCAAAACTTCTCCTTAAACATCTTAATTAGAATTTTTTTTAGATATATGAACAGTATAGTATCAATACCGCATAAAAATTTTGGAAAAAAATGTTAGATTTTTATTTGATTGTAATTAAAATTTTGAAATAATTTCAGGCTTAAAGATCCTACAACTGATCTGGTAGTGATAATATATGTTTCTTTTTCAAATGAAAATCATGCAGCAAAAGTTGTAAGGAGCAATCTGAAGTTTCATGTAGAATTAATGAAGTGATTAAATGATTCTACCTTGAATGTCAACATTTGTTACATAACAGAATCATTTAAGCTATTCTTAGTAGCTCTTTTCTTTTTTCTTTAATTGTATAACAAGCTTATATATACATGTTTCTCACAGACATCTGTTTTTCAATAAATCAGGGACATGCACTCAAAGTTATAAATGTCCTCATTATGGATATTTTAAAAATAACTTATGGCTAATATTTTTAATAAATGAAAGATATATGCTCAAACAGTCCTTAACTCATATTAAAACATATTTTCACATATAATATATCCTAACCATCATTATTAGAGATAAAGTAGCAGTCTCTAGAGGAGGCAAAGATGTATTTAATGAGAGCATTTCACTGAGTTGTTGCTGCACTGCTTGTTAGTAAGAATGGTTCAGTAAACAAAAACTAATCCACTAGAATTAGAATCAGGACAGAATTGTAAAATATTCTGGGAATTGCAAGTAACTCAGCATTGTCAGAGATTTACATGACATCAGTAGCACAATTTCTCATAAGGACCTACATGTTTGATGCATTCACCTTCTGCTGGTGTTAATTAGGTTTAAATGATAAAGCTCCCATTCACTGTAACAAAACAATTATTTTATTGTGTTATGTTTATGTTTTTTTGTTATGATTTCATTAACTTCTTTCAGAAATACAGAATTTCTTTCTTATTGTTTGGATTGCCACCACTGCACAATGATGCTTCAATTAACATTTTCAGAAGTGCCTGAAGACAGAATCATTAATGAAATCATAATTCCAATGAAAGTACCTCTTGAAATTTTTCTGGCTTTTTGCTTATGTTTTATTATAAGTCATATTTTATATCTTTGATCTGTCTGATCCAATGAAATTAAGAGACTCTTAAACTTCCTAGAAACAAACAAGCAATGGAGTGATGTGGACTGTCAATCTAATAGTATGAAAGAGTTCTGAAATAAATAGGACCAGTATCACATTTGTATTCTAAAAAAGGCCAATCAAATGCATTCTAGTAAAATAAAGGAAATTCAATTACAAAAAACCAGAAGCTTCCATTATCAACAGTCTAGTGTAATCCCATGAAATAAGAAGGAAAGCAAAAAAGGAAATGTTCTTTTTAACTCTATTTTATAAGAATATTAAAAGCTATAAAAGAGAAGAACACATTTAAGTCTGAAGCGATATTAAAACCATAATAAAATAATTCTCTACTTTTAGAGAATTTTTTTTTTATTTGACAAAAAAACTTCATAAACATTAACTGAGACAGGTCTAATCATCCTTTAGCTGAAGATAAAGAGAATTTAGTTGGCCTTAAATTGAGGCAAAACACAGAAATTTATAGGTAGGGATGCTTAAACCTCAATGAGTAAAAAACAGTCATCTTGCAAACAAAAACTAAAAATTTATTAGAACAGAATTTCTGGCCTTTCTCAGTTCCAATATACTCAGATGACTGCAGACAGCATCAGTTGGCATGAAGTAGCTTGGGGCAGCAGAGCCAAGAGTGCTTGTTTTTCACCACATGGCCTTTCTGCAGGCAGTGTTCATAGGCAAGTGCCAAAGAATGAAATATTGCTTTCTTTCCTTTGGGAGCATTAGTGGGAGCATTGCTTGGCCCCTAATTTTCATGAAAGATTTAGAAATTGATGACCAATGTTCTTTGAACTGTCAATACCATCACCAAATATAGCAGAAAGTAACAATTTGTGTCAAAAGCTTGCAAGTACCTCTTTACATGAAAAGAAGAGAGAATACATATAAGGAAATCAGAAGTGAAATATTGCACAGCTAGCAATCTGGCAATTGAAAGTTTCTTAGGTCAAAATATAAGGAAGTTTAAACTAAAAAAATTTAAAAATACAAGTGTACATAGAGTAGGTATTGCAGATTAAAATTAAACAAATTCTTTCTCATCAGACAATTAGGACACACTAAGCCCCCAGTTAGTAGTGAAGGTTCTCCTACAGTGGGGGACCATTCTGAGTCTATGATTGTGAACATACCAAGGATTGCCAGCACAGTGCTGTCCTTCAGGACTTCCATAGAACCTGAGCACACAAAGTAGATCGCTTGCAGGGCATCTCCCTGCCGGAGGAGGTATTCCCCAGGAGCACAGAAGGAGGTTTTGATGTGCAGAGACAGAGACCTGAGGCAACCACGACTGGCACATTCAAAAAGGGAGAGCTGCAAAATCTCCTTGTTCAAGTGCATGGTGATGTCTGAACGCAGCTCATCTGGGAAGTCTTTTAAAAGCTGTCCAAAAGAAGGAAAAAAATGATGAAAAAGAGAAAAACTGTAAAATCATTTGTTTTCATTTTTGCAGAATTGGCCTGATTTAGTGGTTCTGCACATGTCACTGTTGCAAATACTTCCCTTTGATTTTTCTTGTCCCCTTCATAAGACATACTATTTTAAGAAATTTTAAAACCGATAAATTCCAGGAAAAAAACATGAATAAATATATGCCTTTTTACTGCCAAAAAACCTCCCCACAAAGTCTCACCAAAATAAACCCCAGGACAAAATGGTCAACAACACTGTATGAATTCCCTCTAATGCACAATTTAAGTTTTTCCAAGTTCTTCTCTGTGATAGAACACAGTAGGCTGCTCAGGTATACCACTGTATACAGTGACACATATAATGAAAACAGAGAATTCTATAAAATTCATCAATATGCAATTGAGGAGGAGAGGAGAGTTAAACCACTGAAAGAGGAATAACTAAAAAAAAACCCGCATTGAATGTGTTTCTGTTCTTGTTATTTCCTTTTTTTAATGGAAGGAGGGGGGGGGAAAGGAACCTCCACTGAAAGAGGGATGGGAAAGGAACAAGGTGTGTGTTCAGTGGAAGAACCTAAGGAAACTAAAAGACCATGAGGTCTCACTTTTTCCTTTCAATCTGCAAGCCCACAAATAAAGTTTTGTTTGTAGTTTGAGGGGATGTGGCATCTGAACAATGAAATCAGCCAATTCTTGACCGAGTGGGCTCAGACAAGGCATTTTATCCATAGAAGGGAAATAATGGATGACTGATAGTCTCTCCAGGAGCTGTGGCTGTAGTGCAGCAGTCACTCACTTTCAGTGTGACTAAAGGGACAGGAGGTACAAAAGCCGAAGGTGAGCATTAATCACACCTAGGAAAGCTTTGACATCTAAGTAATTTTTGTACCTTTGTAAATCTTACTAAGCTCCTTCTCTTGCTAAAATGCTGTTGAAAATCCCATTCTTTGTGCTGTGCACAACACAAAAAGAATTTATCAGGAAAAGAATGTTCCAAACCCCAAATCTTTCTGCTTATTTCCACATTATGTTTAGAAACCACTGAGTTTTATAACACAGATAAGAAACCTGAAGGGAGTGCTCCATTCAAATAACACTCCAGCAGAGAGAAGCCATTATTTCTCCTGCAGTACAGTAACATATAACCTGGATAAGTAATTTAAAACAAGCAAGAACAGACACCATCAGAAATCTGTCTTGTGATTTCACTCTGAAATTACACTGTGCAATATTTAAAAATGTAGTGATATAAATAACATAAAAATTCAGGCTATATCATTTGTTTACAGTATTGCAATAAATAAGATGAAGGAGGAAGGAAAGGGCATCATAGTCCCTTATTTTAAAAGTACCTAAAATCTCAATGTAGCTATTTTGTTTAGTGAAAGATAAAACTACTCATTATAGCATTTCTGCTGACATCATCTAAAAGGTTTCTGATGAATGCCTCTTCAACATTTGAGAATCACAGAGGACTGAATTTTACTACATTTTTTTAAGTTTTAAACCTGTTTTATCAACTGTGTACCTTGATCCTGGGATAATCCAGGTTTATTTTTAGGCAGGTTTTCTTTGGTATATATCTTCACATAACACAGCATCACAAAAGAAAAATTACCCCCCTCCTTAACTCATAGTCATAGTTCATAGTCAAAACAATGAAACACAATTCCCCATCATTTGGTTACCTCATTGGAATCAATTCCATTATTGACAGACCACGTGGTTTGGAAATATTCAAGCATCCTTTGCTTTAGCTGTTGTGGCAGGTGATGGACCCGTATAAAGTCCTTTAAATCCTTGGTTCTTGTGTGATAAAGGGACCATCTGGAGTACATCCTTTGAATTATGGCAGTCACATTGCCAAACACCAAGGCATGCATCAGGGCTAGGAAGTATAGAAATTACATGCAATGTGGAGTGATTTGTTGATCAATGAAACTCAACACAGAAAATGAACAGCATCTTCACAGAGCAAAAGAAATTCCTGATCAAGAGATATAAGAAAGCTTTTAAATATAAGACTCCTTCAGTAATGGTATATTACTACTGTGGTATTAATATACTTATTCATTTCTGGTGTTTGAGACACTACTGGTCAGTGTCGTGGGACAGGGTAGAACAACTTATTCTAACAGTCAGGGTACCTAACAAAAGAATTAACTAAAATTAAGTCTATAGTCTAAGAGAAAAGGAAAACAGAACATAGAATCATAGAATAATTGAATGGTTTGTGTTGGAAGGAACCTTAAGGATCATCTAGTTCCAATCACTCTGCCATGGGCAGGGATGCCTTTGACTAGACCAGCTTGCTAAAAGCCTTATCCAACCTGGCAATGGGGCCAGCCATGGGGCATCCACAACCATGGGGCATCCACAGCCTCCTTGACCAACATCTTCCTGTGCCTCATCACCCTCACAGTAAAGAATTTCTCCCAGTATTTATTCTAAACCTGCTCTCTTTCAGTTTGAACCATTCCCACATGTTCTGTCACTACAGTCCTTTGTAAAAAGTACAGTAAGGAATGTATGTAGGCAGGTATGCTCAAAAAATAATGAGATACTTATAATCAGTATGAAAACTAGATTCAAATGGTCAGTTGGAAACTACATAGAATGCAATAGATTTTGGAGAACTCATACATAAAAAAAAATAATTACTAATGAAGACCATGTGTAGCAGAATGAGGTTGTAAATAACATTTTTAAATATACTGTATTCTGGGGGAGATATTTTTAAAAAGTCAGAAAAAAACTCCTATTGTAAAGCAGGAATTCAGGTTAGAAGAAACATTCAAAGAGACAATCTGATTTATTATATTGCATGACAGGTTCAAATATGGTTAAAATTGTTCTGACATCCTGGAGTTTGTCTGCAATTAGTTATTGGTATGGGAATAAAAAGACCAGAAGCAAAATTGAAGAAATATTTACAGATATAGGTCATCTGGGTTTATCTGTGTAGAAATGTGTTTCCTTATTTGAATTGGAAAAATCACTGCTAAATTGTCTGTCATGTGATACTGATCTGATATAGACATATACACATATACAAATTATTTATTTTAAAAAATTACCAAAGTTTTTATTATTTTTCTATAGGGACATCTGTCTTCATATTGCTTGAAAGAAAGCAGATGGATTTCTCAGCGTGACAAAGGAATTGTTTTATAAACAAGACAAACAAGTTATTGACCTTGTATGTCACTTTACAGAAGTTCAATGTGAATGAGGAGAGACAAGGGGGACAAGAGGAGGAAAGGATGAAATTTTAAATGGTAGAAAGAGAGAGAAAATTCTGTAGTTTGGAGAGAGAAAACTTTTACAGGCTGAGAAAAATGCAAAGGAACTAGTAATAATATCTGTGTCCTTATTGTGAAGGGAGTGCAGAAAAACAGACAAAGAACTGCAGTGTTTCCTAACTGGAAATTTGTTTCTAAAAATAATCAGTTATTTCAACTAGGTGTTCATGATGGTGCAGAGAATTGTTAAGTCATTTATGTCAGAAACTAGAGCAACAAAACGTGAGGGACTGATGTAATACTAAATACAGGATATTATATTAGAAATATGACATCTAGGTCTGAAACAAGTCAGCCAGACACAGATAAACAGGTTAAAGAAATGGTGTAACCTCTTTAAGGATGCAATAATCAGTTTAAATGAGGGGAGAGATAAAGCATTTGGTGGAGTATACAAATGTAAGACTCACATATGATGTAAATCCCTCATCAGACTCCAAGGTTAGGAGCTGGGCAGTGTAGAGATCTCGGTGATGTTATTATAGGCACAAATATCATCCAGAATTTTATTATTATGGTAGAATCTGTCGTTGCCTATATACATTGGAAAACAACTGCTTCTCATAATGACAAGCTATTGTTGGCTGTGACAGGCATTAGAATTCTTTATCAAATAATCCAACACTTACCCTACTTTCTGTAGGAAACCTGTTACGCCTCTGTGTAAACCTAAGTAGGACAAGTTCAAAACTTCTAGGAACTGTATTTCATAAAGTGGCCTTTTTAAAAATAGATATTTTAAATCACATTTTAGTTGCTTAGGGAACAGAGGCACACCTCTGATCCCAGATAGGACTGGAGCTACTAGAGTGGGCCTCCAATCTTTTAAATACAAAAATACACATTATTTGCTAAAACAACATGGAGAGTACAAGACAGAGGATGGTAAGATCACCTGATGGAGGGCAGATCTGATTAATATTTATTTGACAGATGCTGGGTATCCTTGGAATTCTGGTTACATTTTAATAAGTAAATTTTCTTTCCAACTTTAAGAAGACATACTGTATTGAAAAAGATATTTTATCTTCTCAACACAACTTGTTAAAAATTTAAATTTCAAATTTATGCAAAATAAAAATGAATGCTAAGAGGACAGTAAATATTAAAAATGTATTCTATATGCTATTCATTTTTTAAGTTGACACTTTTTTTTCTGTCTTCAACTTTTTCAAGGTTTAAGTAATTTTACTTCATTTTTTTCAGTTTGTTATGTCATACATTAAAGAGATAGAGAAAAACTACTGATAAACTAACTCACCCTTATCCAATACACCTGAAATTTCATTAACTAACAGCTTGGTCAAAAATGTGAAAAACTTACACCAATTTTTTTCAGAACATCACTTTCTATTAGGGAATTTTACAATTATATATCAGCCAAAATGATACACTAAAACAGGTTTTAAGAAATGAGGAGGTATAATGTCCCAAAGCATAGAAATTAACACTTTATTCCTAACAAAGTTTTCTAAGGAATGCTCACTAATCTTCACAACATCATTCTAAGTCCTTCAAGTTTCCTTAATTTTCCTCACTAGTGTCTGAAATATAATTACTCAAAAAAATACCTGCCAATCAGTCTTCTCTGGTTTTTTTACCTGGACATATCTTGTTCACTGGACCCTTGCAAATATAAATCCATTCTCCTACCTGCTTGCTTATAAGCAATTCACCTTTCAGTCATCAGTTCCCTCTTACTCCACTCAGCTGACCAGTTCTTCACAATTTATTCAATGTACAAGCATATTACAAGAAATAAAAGTGAAATTGTTATAGGATAAATGTAAAGGATACTTCTATATCTACTCTATTATATTTAAGAAAGCTCTGCTATAATAAAGTGAATTAAATATTCATCACTGCCTTACACAGGAGATCTTTTGATTTCTCAATAGAAATGAAAACTCCTTCCTTAATTCCAACAGATTTTAAGTAGTGAAAGCCCCAAAGAAGAGAGATCACAGTAATTGTATGCAACCACCAAAAGAAATTAATGAACTGCTTGTGGTTTTGGGACATTGTAAAAAAATATATAAATCAATAGATAGATCAATTATATATCAAAATCAAGAATGATAATTCTTGTATGATTTGTTATATTATTGCCTCTCATTTTCAGGACTGAGGAAAATGAAAATTATTCATTGAATAATTCTTTTACCACTTAATGCTGCAAATACATAGTTTACAGGTAATTTGTCATGTTCCCTGGATTTCAAGTGTCAAATTTCCAATTTATTGTTGCCCAGAAGAACTTATCCAGCAAAGCTGACACCCAGGGCTTTACTGACTAGCCCTGGAGAAATACCTACTAGTATTTCCAGAACAACTAAGCCAGCAGAAAGAAAAAGGGAGAACAGAGTGCTGTAGTAGCAACTTGCTTTTATCCTTCCAGCCAGTGTGACAGCTTTGAGCTGTATTATGTACCATGGAATAGCACTGCTGATTTTTTGTGGGAGGAAGACTAACGTAAAGACAGAGTTTCCAGCACTTTCTCTAAAGGTCTTGGCTTGCAAGTCTCTGCTTGTTGTACCCAGGTGCCTCAGCAGAAGAAAGGGGACCATGAATGAGCACGTGGTTTACTCTGGTAAGGTAATCAGCATAAATGTTATTAAGAGCTCCAAATATGCCAAAAAAATTACATTCTGATTCGAATCTGAATCAAATTTTTAACAATGATAATTGAAGTGCTTTTTTTTTTTTTTTATGTAAAGGCTCACCAAACAGTCTCCTGGCTCCTTCCTGTCTCTCTCTCTCTCTGGTGTGGTCCTTCAGACAAGGATATACACCAGCTCACAGACACTTTGTCCTGTGGGCTGCCCACCTCCCCTCATCACCATTCCCAGGGCTGCTGTGGGGATGGAACTGCAGCTGCTGTGCGCATCATACATACCTGGCTGTCTGGAAAAGTGTCTGCCACAAATGACTGAAATCCCCAACATATGGCTGGGCCACTTCCCCTGTTAATAATGTGAACTTGCATTTCTGTGTGTGACACTGTCTTTTGTCATAATTAGTGAACAAAAGGTTAGAAATATGTCTGCCTAAGAGAGTTTATCTAGTGTAAGCCAAAAAAGTTGTGTCCTTCTTTGGCCATTCAAAATTAAATTTATTAAGCTTTCCAATGTGTTTGTTTGGCATTTCCTTTAAGAAACTTTGCAAAATTTCAGCTTTTATTTGACTTTTTTCCTACTCCTTGAAAATGTTTTAAATGACACTTGATTGTACCTACCCCCAATCAGCATTGTGCAAATGGAGAAGATCTTTTCAGCATCGGTGTTGGCTGAAACATTTCCAAATCCAACACTGGTGAGGCTGCTGAGAGTGAAATACAGAGCAGCTATATAGGCACTTCTGATTGATGGGCCTCCTAGTGTATTATTCTCATAATAAGGAGATTCAATTCGTTTTCCTAGCTCATGAAGCCAACCTGCAAAACAAAGCATAAATAGAGTTGCTTTTAAGTAATACTGACATCACCATGAAAACCATACATTATACTTAAAAAGCCAGTTCTAGAACCCCCCAAAATCTGCTTAAAAAAGACATTATATTCTTCATACAATTCCATGAATAAAAAGAGCATTAAACTGTGGGAATTTATGCAGCACGTTAAGTATTGTGTCTCTGGGATATTTATTTTTATGTACAATTTTTTTATTATAAGAATTGCATTTCTGCATTGAAATCAAGTGGTTTTGAATTGCACATTACGGTCTAATTAGATAATTTATAGAATCCATTAAGTCACTAAAAAGAAAAAATCTTCACCTAATAGCACTGCAACAACAATGTAACATCATTTGATTCTTTCAATTAATTAATGCTTGGAAAGCTTTTTTGACATTCTAAGACTAAATCATTATAATAGTAATTACATATTCAGAGCTTTTCACATGTTTCTTTTTACAGTAGAAAAGATTTAAAGAACTAAACATAACTTACAAACTAGAATTAATTTTTAAAACATGCTTCAGTAAGTATTTTCTAAATTGTTCATTTAATCTTTCCTTTCATTTTGATAAACAAGTCTATGTGAACCAGAGAAAGCAAAATTAGCTACTGCCTCAGATATTTGAAAAAAACAACAAAACAACCCCAAAGCAACAATGCAGGAAAAAAATATGCAGCTGGAAAGCACAACCTGAACAAATTACATAAACACAATGCTTCACAAAAATCAAGACTGGGAAAAAAAAGGTTAAAAATCTATTTGTGTGCTCAGTTTTGTCGTTAAACAGCTTGCTTGGGAGACTGGGAATCTTTCTTGGGTATACAGGGAGAACTGCCAAAAGAAAATAATCCCGACAGGCAGGGATTTATTTTTAGAAAAATTGTTTGGGGGTCCCCCTTTTGTAAGCTGGGACCTGACAGACTGGATCACTCCCTGAAGATTATTCTCTCTCCTGATGACTTCAGTCAGCATCCATTTCAATGAATCCAAATATGAACTGGGGGAAATCTCATTGCACAGAATATCTGCAAAAGTAGGTGGTAGATTTAAAGAATTTGTCACAGCACTTCCAATTAAGATGTGGAAAAAGTCTTAGGAATTTAGCACCTAGAGTATACCTGCTGAACCATGGTTGCTCCCATGCTCAGGTCCATGCTGTCCTGCAGAGAAAGCTCAGCCAGAAGGGCTGGGTCATGGCAGAGCAAGGTCTGGCCATGACCCTGCTGATCCCCTCTGGGCAGGATAGGGAGTTTGATCAAAAGCATAAATGAAAGCAATCTGCATTGTCATACAATGGCAGTACAGAGTAGGATGTTTCACCTTGCCAACTGACAAGAAAGCACATGAAAATGTCCTTGATTTTTCCTGGATAATAATCAAGTGGGGCTATTTTATATTTGTGGCTCCCGATTACTAAAAATGAAAGTAGAACAAAATTGGGGAAAAAAAAAAAAAGCTAGCTGAGCCAATACCAGTCTACTGTGCACTACTGTTTTTTTGACATTACAGTACATTTACCCAACAGTAGCATGGTCCTTTGTATGACAGATTAAATTCCTATATTTCTATAGTAGGGAATGTAATCACAAACATTAAAGAACACAGGATAAAAACCCAAGCAAATCTCTGGCAGAGAGGAGACAAAGTTAAAAAAAGTCTATCTAAACCTAATGTAAAGTAATATGATAATAAACTTCAAGATCAGCTCAAGATTGTTTCAGTTGCAAAACTGAAACAAATTAGTTATTTAAAGAACTGTAACTGATATGCTCTTTAGGAGAAAATCTCCTGCCTCAGAGCATTCTAAAAGCCACGGATTCTCAGCCTGTGTATTTCCATTTTTCTCACTTTTCATGCATTTCCAGTGTTATCCAGGAAAGGTGGATGACTCCATTCTTTAACTGAGAGATGTATGTGAATTGGTTTCTCCTTTACAACTCACTTTATGTTCAAGGTTTCATCCAATCCTACTGAAACATCATTGTTCCTAAAGGATTCATACAGCTAGTAAAAGTGAGGCACAAAAATCAGTGTCTATATTTTGTCCATCAGTAGAAGTCTCTATAATATTTCTACAAAATTTACCCAAATACCAATATAATCATTTCATGATTACTAGCAAACACTTCTGGTCAAGACACCAGTATTTGAAATGACTTTAGTATTCAGTGTCTAGTTCTGTGGTATAACTGGAGGTCAGACAAACCATGCCCCCAGTAGGATATATGGCTTACCACTGATATAAAAGAGCAGCAGCGAGCAATGATTAGCAATCCTTAACGATTGCTAAAATAATACCCACAATGTAAAGAAAAGCTATGAAGTAAATTTACTGAGAGATTTAGTCTCAGAAGAGAAAATGTTTGTCTGAAAGGGAAAACCCCCAAAATAAATTCCTCTGACTTGTAGAGGAATGTTTACAGCTTATTTCTATTTTGGCTGGCAGAGATTATCCTAATCAGGAACTTCTGAAAAAATTATATAAAGTGGTGTTTAAGCCAGAGTATGTAAAATGCTGCAATATCTTCCAGATCAACTGTACTTCTCATATTTGTTGATAGCACTGCATTTTTTTTTTTTTTCAGTTTCAGGGTAGAGGCAAGATACAGTTGGCTGTAAACGCTCATCAGCCAATGGAAATAGTCATGAGGTAGCACCACTGACTGATGCCTTTTCCTTTTCAGTTCCTGCAGGTAACAGCTCTCAGCAGATTCTCTGACAAGCTTGAGTAATTAATTTCTGACCTCAGGGAAGAAGAGAAAAATAAATATACCTTGTAGTCAGAAGGAGCTTCCTAGAATTTAACATTATGAATCTTGTCTGGTTCAGAATTAGCATCGTCTTGGTACAACTCTCTGACTTTGAAAACATTTTAAAGCACCAATTAGCATAATTAAGAGGCAGGCCTTTCAAAGGGAAAAAGAGCACTTAAGTAATCAAGTCCCATTGGAAAAGTCAATAGGAATTGGATATCTAGCTCCATTACAGGCTACTTTGAAAATTGCTGTAAGAATCTGTATTGAGTTTCATTTCCCATATCTGGGAAGCGCTCAAGTATCAGCAGAAGCCTAAAAAAGCGTTTAAACCTCCATAGATGACATACTTTTTAACTGGATGTAAACCATATTATTTCATTTACTAGACATCCAGAAAATCAGTCCTTCTCCTGGCTTGGTGCTTTCTCTACATTGAGTATATACAATACTCCCTATAAATTGCAGTTTCATTCTATACTATTACTTAGGTTTTCCTATTATGCCAGACACTTAACATACCAAAATACTGTCTGGTACTTCAAAAACTTAGAAATTAGTTGCATTTTCTAAGGAATTAACAAAGCAGTCATTTAAAAAATAAGAGAAACATTTTCTTTTCCAGTTAAAAAAAAATAGACCAAAAGTCTCTGGTTTATTCTGCACTACAGTTTCAGGAAGAATAAAGAGGTGTGGACAAGGAGAGCCTCTTAGAGCATCCCTGAATGTCTGAAAGCAACAGCAGTGATGATGCTAAAACAGAAAAGTATGAGACAAAAACCCGTGTTCTCTCAGCTATGATTCCACACCAAATTTAGGGACTACAAGTATTCCTAGGGGAAATATGAAGGTAGAAAAACCTATCTGCTCTCACATAATAACTTTTTTTAATGTTTAAATGGTGTTTAAGCCTCCTTCAGGCCCAGATCATACTTGGCCTTTTCATGCTAGTGAGGAGAGAGAGTAAGCAGTACTATGCTGATAGTAGAGAAATAGATTAAGTAGTGAGAAATGCTGAAGTTAACTGCAGGACACTGTGGATTTTCTTTAGTGAGGATTTTCATTGAGGAGTATGTCTGAGGCTGGGTTTTGTTTTCTTGACTCCACTGAAAAGAAATAATAATAGAGAAATGTCCTGAAGTGGAGCACATGCAGCCTTCTGCTATAAATAGATTATAAGTTTCAGCACAGAAGCTGGTATCTTATGACTACTAATGTGTGTTACAGTGAACAGTTTATGGTCATTAAGGAGAAGATAAAAACTATACAAGAGAAATTAGATCCTTCATCACAGGAATGAATTTTTAGATTAAAATCACTGTGTAGCCTGAGAGCTGTGTTGGTTCCCACTGCAGTAGTCCCTGATCACTGCTGATAGCTCCTAATTTCAGATCTAGAGCCAGGCAGACAGGAGCTGCTGTACAGCAAAGCACATCACCCTTTCATCACATAGCAGCACCCTCTGATCTGCAAATAAACATCTCATATTTCCATTTTAAATGGGAGAAAATGTTCCAAGTTTCTGTTGGTCTCAATGAACCAAGATTTTCAGTTTTATCCATCTCTACATTTCCTGTCATTAACCTCCAAAAAATAAACCTTAAGGCAAAACAGTTTCTAAGAGAGAGCAAGTAGGTGAATTTCCTTCTTTTTAGGTAAAAGCACCTGTGATTACAGTTTCTGTGATTTTAGATGCCCAAATCACTTCCCTCAATTGCCTTTGTGGCTTCTTCAGAATGTATCATAGTTAAAGTTCATTTGAGGAGGGGAGGCCAGAGCCAGTATTATATTTGAGATGAGATTTTTTTATAACAGCATAGTGAGTACATTTTACTATATCAAAGCCTAATTTCCACTCATTAGACATTAAAACATTAGCTTTACCTTTAAGATTGCTTCCAAAGAAATTTGCACAGTTACTCTCTAAATGTTGCTGACTGCTATAACACATTCAGAATCTAAAGGTGTATAAGAAGATTAAATCATTTTACTTCTTGTGTGTGTGACTGCATTATTGAATAATCATTGCCCTTGTTCTCATGGTGATTACTCAGGTTCTTCACAAGAGCTTCAAAGCCTTTTTTATGCCTGTCTAGCCAAAATGTTTTTGACATGAGCAACTTTTCACTGCTAAAACATTTGTAGTTTTTCCTCAGACTATGAATATACCAAACAGCACCATCCCTACTATTTCACCCTGTGGAATATTGCTGTTACTCTTTCATTGTCACAAAACGTGATCATTTGTTTACAGGTTTGATTTATGGTGGAACTTTGCCTGTCACATTAGGGGAGGCTCCCAAGAACAAGAGCAGATGGTTTTAGGATTAAAGAACTTCAGGGATCAGAAGAGCAATCATACTTTTAACCGCTGCCTCTGGAGGACAGTAAATATGCAAGATCTTATTGGACTGGGTCAATAAGTAGAACACAAATCAGGTTTTCTTTCACACAAATTAGGGAAAAAAATAGGTACTACCCCCCCCCCCCCAAAAAAAAAAAAAAAAAACAAAAAAAACCAAAAACCAGCAAGACACAGTGCTGAACATATGACACAGTTGCAGTTCTGAGAGTGTGAAAACACAGCTCTAGCACATGTGCCTAAATGGCAGAATTGCACACTAGTAAAATACAGGATATGAATATATGTTTTTTTCAAAATGATGACAATAAATAAACATTATCTGTGTAAGGGGAAACCAGAGGCGTGTCTATAAGGTGTCAGCAAGTACAGGATACAAAAGAACAGCTCTGGCCAAGAGGGTTGTATTTGAAGAAAATTAGCTGATATTCAAGATAAATAAAAGTTAATGAGCAATGCATGAAATTTAAACTAGAATGATTTCAATATTAGTACAACAGACATAACCATAATGGCTGCAGGACAATCAGGCATAATTAGCATTAATCTAGTTCCCATGATCTTTATTCTGCTAACACACTTTCCTGGAAAGAGTGGACACCTAAAATGAGAAAGAAAACAATTGTGATAAAGACAGTAATTTATTTCTCAAGTTCTGAGACTGCTTAAAAATATTAAAGTAAGTACCAAAATACTTTATTCAAAATACTTATTTTTAGCTTTGCAAAATATGGTCCTTATCAGAGTATATTTTTATGATGAATTTAATGATTTTTCCTTAAAGTAGAAAGACATGATATGGGTATGAATGAGACTGGTAGTGTTACAGGAGTAAAGTAACACCTACTGCAGTACTCAAATTTTGTGGAGGGAAATTTTTGCCATGACATGGAAAAGAGACAGGTCTAACTTGGACTATATGAAACATGGCTTTATCTCAAGTGCCTGTGAATGAAGGCCTTGGGTAGAGGCACTCTCAAGGCTGCCCTGTGTGACCCTGGGAGCAGAGCCCAGACACCAGCTGCGCTGACTTGGAACTGCCATGCATGCAGCAAGGTTGGGGATTAGTGCTTTGGATCAGTTCAAGGCAGGGGTGTCTGCCCTCCACAGATTGGAGGGCATTGCCTTTCTCTTATCCTTGAAACCCACTATCTGTATACTTTTAAATCTGATTTATGCCCATTTTAGTATTTCCCCCTATTTTCCTATGTTAAAGTCATAATCCCTGGTAACTTTCTGGTGCATTGGTTGCATCAGCTAACCTAGGTAATGAAATTTAACATTAACCTGTTAAATTTGTACAAGCAGATTATACTTAACCTCTGTCTGAGTAGATTTTCAAGTGCCAAAATGCGAGACGTGTGGATATTACTTTGATGGAAACTACACAAGATTCTCTACAGACATATGTAAACATTTATATACATTTACTTGATGAATGTGCACATTAGAGACAATAAGAAAAAAAAATACCTCAAAACCCCATTTAATATGTAATCAAAGGGGAGAAAAATAACCTCTTTTGCATCAAGTACACTATGCCTCTTTCTGTTCAGCAGATAAAATAGTCAGAGGGGAGAGGAAAAATTTTACAAGTAGATTTCATGCTTCAGATATCAGATGTTCACCTCTTTAAAATCTAATTCATAAACAAAAATAGAGTCTTCTGTCCTGTATGTGCTATATATATGTCACTCAAACAGTCTTGTGAAAAAATATTAACAGCATATTTTTGGGGAGCTTGCAAACAGTGGAAATTACAAAAATGAAATATTTTAAAATTACAAGTAAAATAGTTGAGAATGTCAAAGCCACATCATTCTCAGAAATAAAGCATGATGAGACGTCTCTCCAAAATTATAGATGAGGACCCACCAGTAGCAACTTGGAGGATCATTTTCATACAAGATTTCAGGTGAACACCAGGAATGGATAGATTTAATAAATATGCCACTTGATTTTTTTTTTGCAGAGGAACTGAATAGAATTTTTATTATACCTCTTCCCAAATTAGCACATGAAGTGAGAGATGGTATGAGCCAAAATCCAAAGCACAAACACATTCCTAATAAAGCTGACAATTCAGACCCTTGCATCTGCTTTTTTATTATTATGGATCAAATTAAAAAATCAGGGTTTGAACATAGATGAAATTATAATCTTCTGCCAGAGTTTGGGAATTTTACCAATGGTTTTTGAGCATCTATTACATCATCCAGAGAAAGTTAGAACTTGGACATAGTGCAGTCAGAAGAGAAAAACAAGGATAAAATTTAAAGGATCCTGTATTACTCATGAGGTTTGGACATTCAAGATGCACAAACCTCTGCAGTCAAAGACAGGTATGTGACATGAATACCTTCATATCTGGTTCCTTTTGAATGCCTGCTTTACCTTTTGCAGGTACAATAATCTGGAGGAAACTGTATCTTCCCCAAGATCCTTAGGGAATGTTTTTTACTATCTAGGGACGTATGTTTTTAAAATACTTTCAAACCCATAGAGATTTCCAAACTAAATGTGTACTCATTGTTGGGTTAGAGCATTTTTAAATACAAGCTTAACCTCTGTCAGGTCTACCAAAACTTAATTTCATTTCAAAGGTGAATTATTTTATAAGGTTAACTAATACTCTTTGTAAATAAATTGGCTGTTTTATTTCTAATGGAATGTGTATTTAGAAAGTAGCATAAAAATAACATTTTGCAGACTGTTAACTCATCTATGACTTGACAAAGTCATAACAAGGCATTGACCCATTGTTCTCACTGAAAATGAAGATTTTATGGTGGACTATTCAATGAAATAAGTAGTTTCAGTAGGAAGATGAGCTCAGTCAAAGAATTGAAACAATTTTGATGCAATTATAATGTTCCTTATATGAAGAAAACACAGCTGAGCCCACAGAAGTGCTGAAAACCTGAAAATTTGGCCTTAATTATCTGATAAAACTCAACTCTTTATTGCAAGCATCACTACTTAGAATAAAAAAGTAGCATTTATCTTTTCTCTTGGTAAAATTGATGCCACCACTGAGATATGGAGAAAATTTCCTTGTAGGACATAATTTCTTGTCATCACCAGGGTGTGGTCTGTTAAATAATTTACATTTTCATTTTGGGAAGCCGTAAGTGCAAGAAGAGATACTTTTTATGGGAAGCTTGCAATCCACCCCAGTGAAGACACCATAAGAATTATAATAGAATTTCCAAAATCTGTGGTTGATCACTCCTGGGCACCTTCATGGCTTGAAAATAGTAGAGCAAAAGGCCTGATATTAAATATTTTCAATGATAGAATTTTATTACAAAACAATGTTGGAAAGCTATATTTTGAAATATTTAGTTAGCAACAAGTTAGAACAGTCTGGAGTTATTTGGGCATATCTTCCACCTAATGCAAAATGCCACATAAACACTCTAAAAACACTATGTACATTAATTACCAACAGCTTCACTCATTTCAAGCTCTGCACATTTCTAGCCAGAATCCAACCATGCATTAAATCTTAAAATTTCTAGATTATGTCCTTTTGTGCTTTTACTTTTTCTCCTACTGTGAGAAATCCATGAGGAACAGCCCAGATAAAGTTTCACAGTCAGAGCAGTAGATGCTTCTTAAAGTTGGTAGATAATTCCTGTGGATTAGCTATTTACACTTCTTCTCCACCTTGTGGCAAAACTTCTCTTTCCAGAGAAGTTACTTCATGCCTACAAGTAGAGTTTATTCTGGTGAAAGAGGAAAAAAAAAAAGAGTGGTACTGGAGGGAGATATCCTTTTGGGCAGAGCTCTAAGAGAGTCTCCAAAAAACCAGTGGATGCTCTGCAGGATCACAGAGGCTATCACCTCCATAAGGCTCTGGGTGAGCTGTCCCTCTCACCCCTACTCTGCACTGCTGCCTGGCTGCCTTATAAGGCTGCAGATTGCGTCTCTGGGACATGCAGCTGGTGTTCTGTGGATGGCTAAACAAATCAAGCAGATCTGTTCCTCATATTTATGAGGAAGACTCCAATATCCCTCTGTACCAGTCTCACGATATAATGTAATAAAAATTCCCCTTACAGTAGAGATACATTAATTCCAAGGTAGGGATGTGTCTGTATTACATACAAGAGATATGTGTAGATTTTAAGAGCTGGCTCAGCAGACCTTCAAGGAACCCATTTCTCTTGATATTTTATGGTAGTTCTCTAAACATTGAGACTTACTCTTTCAAAGGAGCTCCAGTGTACATGGTCAGTGCACCTGCATTCTTGCAGAACTAGGTCATAACTTCTTTCAGCCTCATTTGTCAGAGTCAGTAAATTTAGAAAAGGAATATTCTCGAAACTCTTCTCTGTGATAAGCTAGTGCCACTCTTCTCAACAGTAATCTGTCAGATGGCTGTATTTGAACATGTGGGAGATTTAAATACCTCTTGCTTTTATAAGGCAGCAGTTCACTGTCTCTTCCCCACACCCTTGAATCACAGAATCAATTAGATTGGAAAGGACCTTGGAGATCATCAAGTCCAAAGAACGGAGAAGATGAGGAAATTTTCAGAATCAACTTTCTGTGATCATAGTAGACAATACATGCAAAGGACTTAATACAGCTAACTATTTTTATTAAAATATTTAGCTTTTACTAAGAACAGTTTACAATCTAAAGCTCTAAGGCCATTAACATATTTGGAGTGAAGAAAAACACCTTTCCATTTTTAAAAAATTATCTTGCTTTGTTCTCCCCTGTATGTTTTCCTAGGGTTCTTACACTAAAATTTTTAGTAGCATAAGTAAATTAACTACTTTTTTGGTAGTACAGTATAATGTTAATTTAATTTTTGGATTACAGGTAAAACATACAAATCTAAACATACAGGCAATTTGAGAAATAAAATTGTAAGGCCGTAATCAGAAGTGTATAAATCATGTGAACATCATCTTCATCAAGGAAATGCTCACAGTGTCACTGCAGAGTTTCAGTACTTAACATTACTGCTCCTTAGGCAAACTGGCCGTTACTGTCCTTTTCCAGGCCATTAAATACCTTGCAGCTAAGTTTGGAATTAGACACGTTTGTGCTGGTCGTCCATTCAGTGCAAAGAGCATGTCTATCTATGCCCTCTTTGCTTCCCTGTGCTCCATCAGTCTGTACCCATCTGTTAGAGCTTTTCTTATCTTATATTTAGACTGTAATATCCGCTTGGGCAAGAGCAGCCTTTTTATCCTGTGTTAATTCAGCAATGGAGACAAGAGGGCCTTGACCCATAAGTAGCATCCCAGGTGTTCCCGCAATAAAATGTATGGTAATGAGTGGGGAATTTTATGGTGTCAGCTAAAGAGTTAGAAACCTGTTTTGCAGATTTATCTGTTTGGAGTCCGTGTCATGACAAAAAGGTTTTGAGCTACTACAGGCAAGCTATTTGAGTCTTTTTAAAGAAATAAGCACTCTCTTCCATAAACAATACTTTAAAATGACACCTTTGTTATCAAAATAGGCCAAAGTCTCCCACACAACAAAGCCTTGCAGTATGTAAGTTTTAAAGCTGCTAGCAAAACTTTGTGTCTAAATGTGCGCAGCATGGCATACTTGGCAAATTAATCTCACCTCTACCCTGCTGTTCTCACCTGCTCAGAGAAATACAGAATAAAGTCTTTATGTTCTTTTGACAATTTCTCAGTCCAAAGAGTTAATATATTAAAGTTCTGACTCAGGATCTGAAAATAAATTCTCATGGAGGCAATGAAAATGGAATAATTATCTTAAAATCTTTGCAAAAAAAGGTATTGTTTATTTGCAAGAGCAAGATATCAAGAGGACTATACTTTTTAGAAAAGCAGCGCAATATGCTACACATATTTTACATTTTCATTCTGTCTAACTGCCAGCAGTCTGCAAGAGTAGAGATGTTTACTCCCAGACTCTGTTTTTAAATCTGAGTAATGCAGGAAGTGGTACCCACCCCTCTCCTGCCATCTTCCCCACTCCAGAAATTGAGCCAACTTTCAGCACCTGTTCAAATGCAGTCTCCCAACTTGGTAAAACTGGGGCAGAAGCCTCAGCACAGAAACTGTTTCCTTTTGTAGGTCTAACTGCAAATGAAAGGTTAATTGCAGAATTGCAATAAAGCCATGCTAATTTCCATCTGACTGGCCTGCATAATCACACAGGAGATGACAATGACCGTATGGAGTTCAGTTTGGGTCAGTATAGACTGCTGCAGCCTACATGACGTCCATTTCTCCTTGTCCTCTATATTAATAACATCCATGCTGGTTAGATAATAGCTGTGTGTTAACCCTCACTACAATCTTCTCCTCGCTTGCTCCATAGATTTTACAGCATTGTCTAAATATTCTACTCTGTGTTCTTATCTAAGGAGCCACTGTGTTGTACAGGGACATGCCTCTGACAGCTGTATGATAAAAGGTATTAGCACTTTGTTTGCTCTTGCTTTGTCTTAGTTTTTTATTCCTTGGTTCTACAACATAAGTAACATTTTTCAATTTTTTTTTTTTATTATGTGCCACTTGAATCAAGGAAGTTTAGATCCAAACATATTTGGCTTTTGTGAGGAGGAGATCAACAACAAGGGATATTTTACTCTGGACTATATCTAAAGATAATAAAACCCCTCAAGAATTTGCAGTGTAATAAGGGCTTGATGTAAAGAGTAAAAAGTAAAGAAGAAAGGTGGCATCTTAATGGAAAATCACACATTTTTAAAGTTGATGCAGTTCTGAAATAATAAATCTGCGTCTGCAGATATGACAGGTCTTTTTGAAATGTGCGACATAAGGGAATCCTAAGCATTAGCATTTTTATCTCCAGCCCTCTTAAACCTGACAATGAAAAACAATTTAAAATAATTAGGTATAATTACTTTTACAGAATGTGGCTTGTGTAAAACTCAACATGCTGCAGAATTCATTGACATACTCTCACAGCTTCACATTGGCTTCTTTGGCTGAAGGTACTTAGTAGGTAACTTTAAGCACTGTCACCTGAAAGTACAAAAGGAACAGAAAAATTTTCCAGTGTATAGGAAAACGGAAAAGAGACTGAAAAGAAAAGGCTCTTGAATAATTTCTTCATTTCCATACAGAAATGATTTTCTATTCTGGCTGCAGAAAACCCTCCTTTTATCAAGCACCTGGTCTGGTAAAGGGCAGAGAAAAAAGGATAAATAAATAGAAAACAGGAATATATGCAAAGGACACGTCTAGATTAAAAATTTGAGGTACAAAGGAAAAGAAAAGCTATTTTAGTCATTATGGGATGTCTTTGGAAGGCAACATGGCATTCTAGCATCCTAGGATCTCTAGCTGTGTGATAGGGCAGAGAGGCTGTCTAATCAATGGGAAGATTTCAAAATACATAGCAAAGGTATTGTGGGTTTAAACTGGATTGAAGAATTATAATTTTTTAAAGCCATAAGCTTTAAAACAGGAGTAGACATTTCTAAGAAGTCCTAACAGAACTCCCTATTATACCAATGTGTAAGAGACACTAATGTTTTAGCAAACTGTACAAAGCTCTCAGAGGAGGGTCATGTAACCCCAGAACAAGCTACCCAACCAAGGTTTTCAGGACTTAGATGGAGCAAACTGCGTTTAACCCGATTTGCTGCATGTGGTAGTCCTGGTTCAACTATCTGGTTTAAATAAACCCCAGAGGCTCACTGCAGCCAAGAGTTCTACAATTCCAAGTACAGCAGTTAAAGGGGTTAAAGTTAAAGGGTTAAAGACTCTGATGTACCTTCAGACTGGTTGAACAGAGCTTCTATGCACAATTTCTATTTTCAACTTGCAATAAATTATACTCTCTGGTGTTCCCATTACAGAAGCCATGTGGAAGGATCCTGGCATTCTTTTACCTCTTGGGACTATCCCCTCTTCTGGGGTGTTTACTAGGCAGATTTTCCCCCTGTGTGTGGCATTGAGAATTTCTGTCATGGCTGCAAAAATTGGTCCAGGTACAGCTTTTCCACTGAGATAAAAACGGCTTTGTGGAATTAATAAATGATACCTAGGTAATCTGTGGTTCAATGCAGCAGGACACTTTGTCACATCTCAGGGGCTTGGTCCGCATCCCAGATTTTTACCTTTGACTGTCCAAAAACTGTTAAAAATTTACTTGTTACAAAATCTTGGAAATGTGCTAACAATGGTGTAAAAATTTCACACTCCATTTAATAAGCTACTTTCATGCTTCTTTTTTTTTTTTTTTTTTTTTTTTTTTTTTTTTTTTTTTTTTTTTTTCCTGGGCTTCAAATCCAATAGGGTATCTCAGTCCTGGGGTATTTGGTGATTGCTTAAAATGGTTCAATCAGAAAGCAAAGTATGATGTGTAAAGGAAAATACAGTTTAATCAAGGAACTGAGCCTGTAGGAAAGAACAGCAGGGAAGACTTACTAAGGCCCAGAGCAGCTAAAATACAAACTGATGCTAATCTAAATGCAAAGGGAATGTTTCAGTTCAGCTCAATAAATGATATTTCATTTTCATACACCTGCACCTCAAAAACACTGGTTTGAGTTTACAAATTGAAAAATTTCCACAAACTTAATTTCTATGAATATTTAAAATATAAATTTATATTTTAAATCCTGACAAGTCTAGTATACACTGCTCTGAAATGAGGGATTTTAACAAAGAAAACCTCGTTGTAGAAAGTATATTGATATGTGGTTTGTATTTATTTGTACAATATGTATTGAACTTATAAAACAGGCAAAATAGCAGGGCCAGAGTTTCAGATAACCAAGATAACAAACTTCAGATCACCAAGTTAATTTGTAAGTGTAGGTCTTTACCATGTGCAGACAGGTTTCCTACATACTTCCCACATATATTCTGGTGATAACAGTTTTGCACATAAAACTCCCTTGCAGCAGTTAAATTTCTCTGTCCAATCTAACAGACTGACAGACAGAAAATACTATGTGCCTGTGCTTTTATTGTACTAAAAATAATGAATAGCTATGTTTATCTGCAAATAGGATTTCTTCAAAAGCCAGATGAACTTTCTCTCATTTCTACCTTATTTAAAAGTCTAACCCAATTAGAGGAAAAAAGTTTTCTTTCATTAATATTTCACACCACAAGCTTCTCCAAGTATATAGTATTTTATGTCAGAATTATTTTCACCATTCAGGTAAGATAGCCAGCAGACTTTAAGTAAAAATTTTTTTTGGTTGTTTTGAAATACAGAGTACATTAATTCTAATTTCTTCATAATTTTAATGATTTTACACATATTTATTCTAACAGGGCTAGATATTGTAAACCTCAAAATGGAAAATTTACACATTGCGTGTAAAATAAAGGCATTACTTTCACAGAGGAGTAAAACTTTTAAGGACCAAAAAGGCAGTAAAATTATTTAAAAGCATTCCAATGTTAGATATTCTCCTGGGATTAAAATTTTCTGTTTGAACTGCTTTAGAGTGTTTCATCACTATGTAATGCTTCAGAATTTTGGTACATCCTTGTCTTTTTCAAAGTGTGTGTAATGTAATAAGTACTGTTTGTAGTAATTCATAAGATGAGTACTTTGAAAAGTTTCATAGCTTCAAAGTGATCATCTTGTTTTGGTTGTCTAGTTTATTCCTATTTATTATTTCTGTATGGCACTCCAGGGGCTAATTATTTTATACAGTGCTGCAAGAAACCACCCAAACTAGTTGGCTGAGTCTCTCAGATATTGATACCCCAAAATACTTTACAAGACTGGTAACCATTAACCATTTCCTTTAAGTATTAATTAGAAGTGAATATTCAGCCCTGCTCCTCTCAAAAAAACCATCAAAAAACTAGACAGGTGAGTATAGAGATATTTCTATTCCACACAACAATGGACCTTCAATACAGGTACCCCAGGTCCATAGAGCATTAACATTTATTTTACTAAATTGAAGATACCAGCACTTAAAATAAATATATTTTTGAAATTCTTTTTCCTTAAAGATGCCTCTTTAAAACCAAAAAAGGACCGCAGTTCCAGAGGAACAGATTCTGTTATTACTAATGATAAAAATGAAGAAAACCGATAATCGAGAACATAATGAAGCAGACTGGAATTGAAATTAAAACCAAACATTCAGGTAGAGAGGTGACAGACTGAAGTGAGCAATTGATCACTGCTAGGGAATGATGTGTTGTGCAGTGTAGTCAGCATGATGTTCTTTCTTGTTCTGCACAAGGATTCATAATTCTGCACATGTCAGTTCTAACCTGATGGATGTGTGTTTGGAGCAGTGAAACCAGACCAATATTTTACAGTAGAACACAATTCTCTTGCCTGAGATCCTTGGAAATTTACCAGTACTCTTTCTGGCAATGAGGAGGATTCACTTTGTTCTTACAGTGCCACAAAGCAAACTGAACTGCTGTTCCCACTAAAGCAGACCAGGGCGTGCTGGGCACCTGTGCTGAGCCTTGCCATCTGCCAGACAGCATGAGAGCAGGTGCCAGCTGCAGCCTTTCCCAAGGCTCCAGTTGTAGTTCATTAGTACTGGCTCTTCATAAGCTGAACATTTGTTGAAATTACTGGAAGCTGTTTTGATGTAGGTCCAGGCTCAGACTCCAGAAAGCAGGTCTGGATTACAGAAGTAGGTACACGTACCTGCATGCACCAAACATTTCTGTCATCTGGGTTCAAAATCTGATCATTCCTCAGCACTACAGTTTTACCATGTGTCTTCTGTTAGCTGTTTTTCCTGACAGCTCCACTACCTGGAGATTTGTGATCACACAAAATCTCGCTTTTCATATTAGTTTTTGAAACTAATTTCTGCTCCTTAATGTTGCTAAGAATATGTTGCGAACGAGTCCCAGAGGGTTCAAAAGCAGACTGATAATCACATATTTTAAAAATAACATTATTTTTCATACTTTTAAAATGTATTTTGAATGCTTAGATTAAGTAAAAAGTGTTCATGCCACATTCAAACTCAAGTTTTTAATCCTTTAGCAGAAGGAAATTTTGTACAGAGACAAAGCTAGAATGATCTAAGATAATTAATAGTGAAGATAATTCATATATTTTTTAAAAAAGAAACTCGACAACAAGCCTCTATCTCAACTTTCCTATCATGTCTTCTGTCATATCTATCAATTTAAGTAATTTTGCTTTGCAAAAATATTCATATTTACCTGCTTCTACAATACATTCTGAGAGCTAGTATAATATGAAAACACTAGGATTCAAAAGTTATTTAATGCTAATGGTTATGCTGGGTCTAAGAGCACCAGGAACTTGTTAGTTCACTAACATACAATATTTGTGGAGGAACTAGAAGATGCACACATACCTAAAAATAGTCTTACTTCTGAAAAGAGGATAGCCTGAGTTTTAACCTGAATGAATATACCAATGCCAAAAGTATCTATTGTCAAGGATATGTTTAAATAGGTACCTTCAGAATTCCCGGCAAAATTGCTCAGGACTTTGTGAAAACTAAAACCAGCTGCCCTTGGTTTCTTAGCATAAACTAGGAAAAAAGCTTCCTGGCAGTAAAACTTCCCAGGCTGTTGAAACTCAAGAGAATTACAGGTAAATGTCTCTCTGAATGGATAATCCAGCTTGATGTTAACTTACAAAATTCTGACAAGAATAAAGCTACCTGAGGACCACAAAGGACTTGGGCAGAATTTAGGAGCTTGAGCGCAAGATTTTAACCTAAAGTTTGCATGTAAGACATAGGACACATACATCTTGGAAAACCCATTTGAGCCAAGCTCTGCATTGGGTCAGAAACACCACAATCTTTATATGATTAAAAGATTAAAAGATTCTCTCCTATCTGCACCAGGTGGGGATCTTCCAGTCACATTGTCCCTGCATCTAAATTAACTGAAGAACTCAGTGGGGAAGGTAGTTTTGTGAATTCAGGCTGTTCAATTCAGTCCAAAATGGGACATATAATACCTGACTGAAAGGCCCTGAAGGCACAGTCTTATTTTCAGCATTTCCTACTGGCACCACTCAGGTGCTGAGCACCTCTTTCTGTACCTAACTCTGCCTCTGACAGCTAATTGTGTGTATTCACTGGGAATCAGCATCCAAGTCCTTTTAAAGGCTCTGACTGCAAGAATGTGATAAACACAAAGTGTGTGTGGGAAGCTTTATATTGCAGAGTATGTGGTTCAGTCACAATTGAGTTCTTGTTTTCAAAGGTGCTGTACATCAAAAAATTAATAGAAAATGAGTAAAAACCTGAGATGAAACTCGAAGTATTCAACTGAAATAAAGATTTAAATAGCTGAAGAACAATGCCTTTTACAAAGCCAGATTTTAAAGCTTATTCCAAAGAAAACATTTATTAAGTATAAAAACACTGTTTGGGGGTTTTTTTCCACTTTATTTTGCATTGATAACAACCCCTCCATAGCCAGAGTATTGTGTTACTGTAGGATTAACAAAAAGTTGCAGATAAATTTCTGGTGGACAGGTTTTTTTGAGACAGTGACACGAATTATACCTGACAGTTTTGATTATCTAAGGGAGCCAGCATCCTGACTCTTGGCCCTCTCCTAATCTCCTTACTATACTCAAGACAGCTGGGTTTCAACAGCTCACATGGTTCTCACAGAATGAATGCCTTCAGCAACAGGAAATATTTTCAATAATATCTGTTTCCTGTAGAGACATGTAGAAAAATAATTTTCTCATATTTAATAAGATCTTTAAGGGGATTAGCTTAGTAAATATTAATACAAAACAGCAATTAGCAAATAAAGACTCCATGGCTTAATCTGATGCCAGTTAAACTATAGAAATGGGAGCCAATGGAATTGGAGTGTTAGAATCAGCCAGGAACCTAAACACAGTCTAGCCTCTGCTTCATGTCAGCTAACAGAAAATTAATCTTATTTTTACTGGTTGGTGAAAATCATGCCATGTCTCAGGGAGACATCTGTTTAACCAAAGAAAACAAATGAGGGGAACAAGGTGAAATGGAAGAGGGGGACCTGAAAATGCTAGAAGGGAAAAGCAGGACAAGAACTGTACCACTGTCTCCAGTGGATAGGAATGATGTGCCCAGGAGTCAGGGTTTTATCAGACAGTAGATTCAAAATGCTGCACATGAAACAACTCTTTCCTAAAATGGGAAAACTTGCAGAGACAAAGGCTTCCAGCATCTAAAAGCAATGCCCATGCTGTGTATCTTCCAAATCATGTCATCAGTTAAATCTAACAATACTAGAGTTAAGCAAGAGATTGAGTTTTTAATATTATGTCCCAATGCCCCCACATCATGACAGTTCTTCAGTAAAAGACCCAGACACTCCACCTTTCTCACTGTGCAACATGTGACTAAATTTGTAAAGGTAACCATATTTTTAAATTATTTGCAATGAGAATATTGCCTGAAAAAGGACAAAAAGTGAAATAAAAGCTTACAATTAGGTCCAGCAAGAACAAAGCAAATGCCATTTTCAGTTCTGGGTATTTTCATAGGAACAATGTTATCACTCCCATTGCCCCGATTCAAATGCAAATTAAGCACCACATTTGTTTAAATTAGCTGGAGAAATAGATACACAGAAGCAAATGTTGCTAGATCTGGGCTATGGTGCATATCTGATGGCATAGCAAGGTTCAAAGTATTGTTAACAGTACTGCAGCTTCAAAATGTTTACTTTAAATGTTAGCAAGCCTCAGTCTTAAAATCTGTGCTACAGGGTTTCTGAGGAAGGACTAAGTGGAGTAAGCAAAAAAACCTATAGCTTTTTTCTCCCTCTGCCTCCCCTCCCACAAAATAGCAGCAAACATAAAAAGCAAATTAATGTTCTTTTCATTGCAGACATAATTTTCTTTTCTTAGAACAAACCCATTCCTATATTTCAGCAACTCCATACATTGCAGCTTTCACACGCATGGTGCTATACTCAGTTTTCAAGTGGACATCTCCTGAGACATTCCAGTGAAGAATAAAAAGTAGAATTTTCAAGGAAGAGACACATCTCCTTTAATTAAAAAAAGTATAGGAATTATAATTTTTGCATGTTATTTTTGATGTTTTCCATTAGAAAGCCTCTTATTGGCTAGAATAAACTTTGTGTATGATGCATTGATGGAAACTTGAGTCTCCAGTTCTGGTTCAAAATTAGTAAGGATCATATTTTTCTGCTTTGCCTGCAGTAAGAAATCTCTTTTACATGCTCCCCAAAACAGCACAAATTTCTCAGTTGAGGTCTTCCTTTAGGGGAACAGAATATCCTCAGTGTCTTACAGTAATACTATCTTAATTATACTCCAAGCAAAATTTCTCCAGTGTGCATTACTTTCTTGTGATTTAATATGATTTCCAGACCTCATTTTACTTTGCTTAATCACTCATACTCTAAATTACACCTACCATTCTCCCCTCAAAATATCCCCAGTGTAGTGAACTTGTCATTTGAAGTTTTCTTAAATGACAAAGAAAGGTTGGCTACATATACTCACCAGAATGGCAAAAAATACACAGAGGACCAAGACTTAATTTCATTGTGTTTCATCCGCAAGTAGTTTGTATGTGGAGAGCAATAGAATTTGTACTGATTGAAAAAGTTACATAATCTAAATTTTTGTGCTCGTATATGTGACACATAAGCTAAACCTAAAACTTTGTCAGTGCTGGAGTGGTCCTTGCAAAACAACAGCTTCATGACAGATATCTGGAATTTTCTGAGCTTTTTTCTTTAAACCAGTATCTAATACTTTAACATTTTAATACCATTTCACTTAAAAAACCCCCAAACAAACAGAAAAGTCCAAACAAATCACCAAAGCCATAAATTATTTAACTCAGCTCTGGAACTAATATCTGTAAGAGCCTTACAGGAGTCATTGCAGTATTTTTATTATAAATTTATGGCATGTAAATATTTTAGAGACCATCCATGAAGGTGGTGGATTTGCCTTCCAGGCAAAAATGCAAACTCACACCTTTAGGAAAGAAAAACCCTAAAAAAATGCCTGTCTGTAAGTCCAATAGAAAAGCCCTTTTTCCCTGTAGAAAGTGAAAATCTGGCAACACACACCACTAGATGCTTTGGTCCATCCAATGTGGAAATGCGCTAGCTACAGCTGTCCCAGGAACGTCCCTGATTGTCACAGGTTGAGGAAAGTTAGCTGTGAGGGGTTGTTAAGGAACAGTTCTGGCCTGGGAAGCTCACTGGAAGATGATCAGTGTGTGATAACCCAGATACAACCCTCTTTGTTGAGACACAAACTGGACTTCTGGGAAATGTCTCCGTTCCAGTTCAACTGGGATTGGTTCTAATGAAGTTGCTGGGACATTTGGTTATTACTGCTGCTGCCCAAGAAAGGACGAAATTTTCAAGGTTAATGTTTTCATAGCAATAAATGACAAGAGCCCCAGGGTATATGAGGAGAGTTTTCTGAATGTGGCCTTGCCTCAGGGAAAGGGAGCATGGGGAGCACGGCCAACAGCCCTACCCAGGGAGCAAGGATGCAGCCCATCATCACCATTTGGACTGCAATGAATTCTTTGAAAGCAGCTATTGTTTGTGGCCTACATAAGCTGACAAAGTGCCTTCAGAGCTACTTGCAACCAGAGAGCCATTATTGTCATTATTATTATTATCTGGATTTGTTTCTCTGTTAGTGGTATTTGACCAATTTTTGCACAGTGGGCTTTCTTTGTATACTCTCTCCTAGAGCTGCAGTCTTTTCTGTCAGAAGTTTGCTCTCTATAAGGAGTTCAGCAGCAGGTCACAGACCTGGTTTACAAATGAAAAGACAAATCACCATCAACTTAGAGGAATAAGAAAAGTTCACAAATCTTTAAGTAACCTATTGAAAAACTGGAAACATATTTTTTCGACTTTCTTCTTCTCTTCCTGATCCAGCATCCTCACTACTCTGAGGTCTAGTCCCATAATATGATTGTCATTTTTCCCTCAGATTTATCATAATTAGGTGATATTTTGACAGATAATAACAGCAGTAAGAGAAAACAATGAAATAAAAGGAGATAAGAATAGGGCAATCTGCAGTTTGAATGCCTATCACTGAGCCTTTGGTCACAGGTGTTTGCATATTTCCCCCACACCAAATATTTTTTTCTCTCGGGAAACTGTCTTACCTTTAGAAGAACTATGTTTATGGAAGATGTTTCAATACAAAAAGTGAAAAGCTGAAAATCTGAGGAGTTAATGTGGAACACAGATCAGAATGAAGGCTGGGGAAGAAACTAAAAACTGGACCAAAACTGAGTATTCCATTGATAAACCTCATCTGCTCTGCAAAAATCAAAGCCTGCAGATCCTCTAAACAATAATTCCAAAGGGAGTTTTTAACTTGAACACATTTCAGGGCCTATCTGTTTCAAGGTACAGGAAGAAATAATCAGCACAATTGAGGGAATGTTTTTGTTGATGAATTTTCCTAATTTGCAAAACCAGGATGAGTCGTCTAATCTATTCTTCTATGCAGTCTGTCTAGCCATTTCCTATACAGATCCTGAGACTTCCAAACTTTGAATCATTCTTAAAAACTAGTATTATGTCCTATTTTTTCCAACTGATTTTTATTTTAACCCTCTTTTTCAGATTGACGTGAAATTCAGAGAGTGCCAGTCTCTTCCTTTTCTCTACAAACAGCACTAAATAATGGTGTGAGATTGAACACAACCCGAAATACTGAGTGACTTATACATGCACTTTTATATATTTACATTCATTTATGGATGTATGCACGTGTGTCTATGCACAGGTGGGAAGGAAGAACTTACCTATGTCCCAAGTGAGGGGGTTGTTCTGTTCCATCTCCCTTTTCCCTATGACATACCAGATGCAGGCCATCCAGTGAGCGAGCAAGGCAAACATGGACATGAGGAGCGTGAGGACGATGGTGCTGTGCTGGGAGTAGCGATCCAGCTTCTGAAGGAGACGCAGGAGGCGCAGAAGCCGCACTGTTTTCAGAAGGTGGACAAGGGAAACCTGGTAGAACAGAGAAGGAAAGCCATTTGTCAGCACCCAAACAGCTTGTCAGCAGCTTACTTCTATCACACAGTTCTTGCTTCAAGAAAGGAAATTCTAAAGCTCTGAGAAATGTTGCCCACTCTTCATTAGCTGCATAGCTGACTAGACTAAATCTTAAGACAGAAGAGAACAGCAAAGATGCTTAAAAAAAAAGTGTGAAATTTTGATGTGTAAATACGTAATTACTATTTCTGATATAAACCAAAAATCTTGAAATACTAGATCTTTCATGTTGTCTTTTATTCGTGCAGTCTTCTTTCAGATTTAGCTTAAAAATATCTGTTTGTGAAAAATTCTTCCCAGCTCTAGAAGAGAAACACAATTGTTAACCTGACCCAAGATCATTTGATTGCAATACGAAACCACAAAATATATATCACCAAGCACACAATGATTTTCAGCTTCAGCCAACAGCAGACCTAATTTAACTGTGTATGAGATGAAATCAGCCTATAATTTAGCATGGAAGAGGCAATAACCAATAGCAGATATTTTGCAGAACAATAAAGCAGAGAAGTTAGAGAAGGCTCAGATTTCTTCTTGAGATTTAACCCTGTGTTCAAGAACCTGGGCACATTTTACTGCTCTCCACTATGTAGTAGTCCAAAAAAGCTTTCATTAGAACTTCCAATACTGCATCTTAAATTCCAAAACTAAAATATGATTGCCTTTCAAGTTTATATGGCAAAAGCAGCACCTAATCTGCTCAGCACCCTAAGTATACATGAGTTTATGAAGTATATGGTTGTCCCCTTAGAGGAGCTCCAGCATAAAGTGAGCAGTCTCTGGATGACCCCAACCCTTCCAGAGCATCCTGCAACATACATCCATACCATATTGTGCACAGTCCACAGTTTTGCAGAGAATGTACTTGGCTTGAGTTTCAGACAATATGTTGGGCAGACAATATACAGATTAGGATCCAAATAGTTTTGATGCATTTGTCTAAGATTAAAGAGCCATTATTTTCATTAACAGTAAACCTTTTTTTTCTTCCTCCAGTAATGAGACTGTAGGATTAAGGTTTGGTTGATACAGGATACCCACATCAACTGGAAAAGTAACATCAGACTTGACATGTCTTGCTACAGCACTCCCAGAGCGCAGTAAAGAGCTCTCTCAAAAGCAAAGACACAGCTCAATCAATATCCTTTTGTTAGTCCAGAATATCCTGAAGCTCAACCTTTCTGTTACCAAAGCTAATCATCTGAAATCTAAATTTTGTAGGTGTACATTCACCAACAGGTAAATCTGAGGTGACTGATATATTCTGTAACATCAGGTGTTTTTGATTTGTTCAAAGACTTAACAACTCATTGGTTATATTTCACTCTCAGTAATTAAGCACGTGGGAAACCTGTAAAGAAGAAAATAAGAAATCTACAAGCATTTTTTTTTTGTCACTACAGTTTAGGTAGTGCATAAGTAACTCCTCCATGAGTGTTTTCAAAGGGCAATTTTTGCAGCCCATTATTTAATGTGGTGTTTTTTTCTCAAGAACCTTTACAGTTTTTCTCATGTACATAGTATGGAAAAAAAGAAAATCAACAAAAATTAGACTTTTAAAAAAATACATTGTTAAAATGAGATCTGACATTTGAGCCCACAAACATTTACAAGGTCGTTTCTTGCATTTCATTTCCTCATTTTATGTCATTCTTCATCTCCAGAGAATTAGTTATATCTGTGGCCTTAAGCCCAAGAATATCTGTAAATCCAGGGCAGAAGGCTGCAAAATATTTGAAGTAATTGCCAGGTTTATATTACTACAATCATATAACTCTAATTTGTAGCTATTCTTTAACTACCATGAAACTGTACCAACTGCCTCTATTTCAGTGTTAATTCATTTCCCAAAGTCTCTTTTTCTACTCTCTCATCAGCTTGTTTGAACCAAATATGGTTCTGTTGCACTTGTAACATAAATGGGTCCCTATTCATGACTGACTCTTGAAGGTGTAGCAGTAACATACAAACATTTGTAGAATGATTTTGTATATAATGATTGTATATGTGCTATGGCCTACACATTGGAGCCTTCATCTTCCCATGGCAGGCTATGCTCTAAATAATCACAATTAAATAATGATAGCGTTGGTGAAATTATTAAAATTTTTTGATTCTTACAAACAAAAAATTGCAAGAGAACTCTTACAATTATATGTGTGCCCTGCCAGTTATCAGTCTTGCCAAAATTCTGACCATTTGTTAAGCTATAGATATAAAGACAGTGAATCATATATCATAATATTCTTTTTATTGTGGAAGTAGGTTTAATTTTAAGGCTTAAGGACTGTCCCATTTCAAAATCATTTCTTCATAAAATTGAACACAGATGTAATTAATCATCTATTATTGCACTGAATTTTCTCATTAGTCATGCCAAATGTTCTTCTGGTATTGTGCCCAATATGTCATTGGAAGATCTAAAATGCTATCAGGCAGCTTCTTTTTCTATGTCACAAATTTAGGAAGACAAAATAAGGAGTCAGCACTCAAACTTGTGTCTGCTTGGATTTTTTCTTTGCCCACAGATATGAAATCATCAAAATTTTCCATTTTGTTAATCGTTTTGGACTAGCTGGGTTAACCTTTTTCTGTCAAAAGGACAGGGACAGAATTTTATCAGAGACTAACACAAACTCAATCAGCATAGTCCTGAGAAGTACTGACAAAAAACAAACTTGCTACAAACCAGTGATGAAATTCTCTGCTTGGAAAAATCATCTCCTACATAGAAAAGTGAATTAGTGGAGAAACAGGATACATTTTAAGAAATGACTAGTGGGAGAGATTTTTAATCATTTTGTCCACCTAGTTAGTTTTCCTCAAAAAATTATACTCTTGTTCTACAAGAATCGATAGCTACACGAAAAGGAGCAATTCAATCATTATAGCTAGTGCTTAATGGCCTGGGTTTTATGGCAACATTTGAAACCATATTTCCCCAAATTAAGGGTTCCTTTATGTCAGATGAAGACAAGGATGAAAGGAGCTGGGGTCTTGGCATGCACCAAGGATAGGCAGGAATGTCCCTGTGGTCTCAGATCTCCAAAGAGTCCTGATTTTCACAGTAGGGCAGAATCCAGTTAAAGGTGTAAAGGCAGTAGAGCCAACTCATACTGTTTAACTTTTGTTTCTTTCAAAATATATACAAAGATAGCAAAAGACTCCACAGCATTTACATGCACTCTGGCTCTATCAATCTCCAGCTGGGGTATGACATATATGTGCCATACATACGTAGGTATGTATGGCACTATACCTATAGCTTGTAGAATTTAGAGGATCCCTAAAGGTTTGGCCTTTGTGCTGGGCCTGAGCAGCAAAGAAGTGAGATGCTCCCTGATGCCCCTTCTCACCGTTCTGTTGAGGCAACATCTGAAAGTCGATGAAGTGAAAATCTGAGAATAGACATGAGGAAATGGCTTATTAAATCATGAAGTCTGAAAACAGTGTAATGTGATTAACACCTCCCCCCGTTCCTGAAACAGTTGATAAATCATTGTTGTCTTGAGGTTTATATTAAGAGTTGCCAAAAATGCCATGACAGGAGATATAGAGTAAGGCACTGTGTTCCCATCAAGGAATCATACAGAGGTCTTATTAAGGGAAAAAGTTTAAAAGTACAACAGGAGATGTTTATTAGTAGTATTATGGCAGCATTTTTAATATTGTGACATTTTAACTCTAAAAATAATCATTGGCTAGTACTTTCTTTCCCAGAATTAAGTACGGAAAGATTATCACTCCTTCCAGTGGGGGAAATCAAAGCTGTTTTCAGGTTCCTTAATTTTCTTTTTGAAAAAGTAAAACACAGGGTTTTTTAATGAAAATTATTAATAGAAATTGAACCAACTACCTAATGCTGGCTGTTTGGTTTGAGTGTAAGAGATAAACTGAGATAGTAATGTATTACCCACCTTTTAACAGAAACTGTGAACATTGTGAAACTATTACCTATCTAGGTTTTAGAAGGCATCTACACCAGCGTTAGATTGATGGTTTTTTGTGTAGTAAATGACATGAAAATGGAGTTCATTGAAGGAAATGGAATTAAATGATAAAATCAAACATGATACCTTACATGAGACTCTTCCTGACTAGTGCTTTATCTATTCTTTTTTTTTCTGATATGTGTTTATCCTATCATCTTTGTACTTGTTTGTAACTCACTCTTAATGAAATTGAGATTGAGTGCATATGTTTATGAAAGATCAGAATTCTGGGAATTGGAAAGTGGACAGCTAAAAATCCTTGCCTTTTATGGCAAAAAATCCACAAAATTAGGAAACCTCTGCCAACATTTTTTTCAAAAACTAAACCTTCTGATTTAGAGGGGCAGGAGGTGTTTGCATTTTTGGAGGGGGATAATTTACTCTTTTGTTTATTGCAATTTTGCTTATTAGATCCTTACAGTACAAAATCCAATAGGGCTAGCAGAATAAAAACCTCTGTCTTAGCATAGATAAGCCAAAGCAAATGTTACCCATCATGATTTTTTTACATCACCTAATTTTGGAACAAACATTTTCAAAGCATATTAAGTTTTTTGTCATTACATTCCTAAAAAAACATGAATTGAAACCAAAGTCAAAGTAAATGACAATTGTAAGAAATACGTTACAACACACTAAAAATTAGTAGTTATGCTATTATTTTTTCACTAAAATTCCCAGAAGTAAAGAGAAAGAGGATTCCTGGCTAAATCAACATGCTGACCATAACAATGATTTACTTTGCCAAAGTAAAAATTTATGAGTCTTGAAAAATTAAGGACTGAATTTATGTACCATAAGAGAGAAAAGCCATAGCAAACTGTATTTGAGTACAGCAATTAGACATGAAGTTAACATAGATGCAACTGTTTACAAAGGAAAGATAATTGAATTAAAAAATTGGTACACACAGGGGTGAAAATAAACCACAAAGTTGTAAAAGACACCTAGGTATTTTAGTTAATTCAGTTTTTGTCTCCAGATCTGGGAAAAAAACCCCAAAAACCTCACATCAACAAACTCCTCTCAAAAAGAGAGAACAATAAAGACAGGTTAGAACTTACCACAGTGACGTTGAAAGCATAAAGAAGATCAAAAGGAAGTGCAGCAATTAAGTCAATGATAAACCATGTAGTCACATAGTGGATACAAATAGATCTTGCTTCAAATATCACTTGGCCAGACTTGCTGACATATGTTGTTCGGAAATTTAAAATAATATCTGCTTGACAAAGAATGAACAGAATTAGAGACAGTGATTTCTTGATTCTTGGGCACAACACCAGGAATCCAGCATAATACTGATTGTTTTTCTTCTGCATCATAAATATCAGATTAATTATCTCATAGAGAAACAAAAAATCATAGTGGTAAGAGAAGAACATACACGGAGTTAAACCAATGAATGCATTATTTTTTTCAAGGAGTAAACAGAATGTCTAAAACATTTATCACTTACTGATTTAAAGGGGGTTTAAACTAAAAACAACATCCACACACACTGGTCTTTAAACAGTACAAATATTGGTATATTTCTAAATGAAGAAAACAAGGGCATCATTTTTGTCCATAAAATTTATTTATATTTATTTTGAAATAAAAAATCATTAATTATTGTATTAAAAAGATGTGGTTTAAGCTCTTTTAGTGATAACTACTCAGCACAGATGACAAATGTCATCCTCAAAGATAACCTTTTTTTGATCAACTGAAAAATGATGAACACACTTGAACAAAAGTCTTTTTGGGCTATGGTGGAGATCACAAAAGTGATATGAATTGTTTGGTGACTTGTGTGTTTTGTATGTTCCCATCTAACATTCCAGGATGCGTGTCTTTCAGTATGAGATATACTTTTGACGTGTCTTGCCAAAACACATTAGCACTCAATGAAATATTCAGGTCTTGACAACAGTCTCAATTATTTTCATGTCCTACAAGACAAAGACTATAATCTGTCCTCAAGCTATGCACCCTGTTTCTACTAACATTAGTGAAAACTACTCAAGTAACTTCTACAGTGTCAGAAAAGAGTGTAGCCAACATTAAAGCTGGTGGTTTACACCAAGATAGCTTTAGATGAAGGAAAGAGATTGATTTGCATTTCTCCCTAAAATTTCTTTAGGTAGTCCACGCTAAGACTGCATAAAGCATGACTTTTTCTTCAAGCCTGCTAACCATAATGTGCAAGAAGAGAGGAAACAATCTTTTTCCCCTGCACTGGAGGCAAAGAGAGGAAGAGAGAGGTTCAGTACAAAGAGAAAATCATGTTGGATCATTCCTTTGGGGTATCAGAAACGATTCCTTTAGGATAAATTTTGATCTGATCCCAAGTTCTAATATTCTGGGTCTAAAAAATCATAATTTGCCAGGTTTCACTAGCAGAAAATTTTTATGCTGTCTCCTGCAGCCTGAAGCTGGACAGCCTGCTATGATTATTTGTCATACTGGTTAACCCATACATTGCTAATAATAAACCTATGGTATTTCTAACAGTCTGGCCACTCTCTCCCTTTGACCCAGTAGAGTTAAGACTCATAAATTAATGAAATCTTTGGGGAATTTCTCAGCTTTTTGGCACGGTGTTGATCCTGCAAATTATTTAGGATTTAATGCAAAACTACAACACAAAGTGACCTAGACACATATTGGAGGGTATCTGGTTCCACAGACTGAGGTCTAGCAGGTTATAACTGGTTCATGGTTTAGGAACTAATGTTTTCATTCAACCAGGTCCTCAGGCTGAATAGAACACAAAAATAAAATCAGATATATAATAATTTAGATAACCTCATGAAATAGTCTCAGCCATTTCTGCATTCTTAAAGTTACAAAAATGTTATGGATTTTTCAGTAAGATGGGAATATTGCATAATTTCACAAGGTTCATAATGAGCAAGGGGGGAGTTTAACTCCACAGGTGCTTTGTAGAGGCAGTTGTTTACTAGCCACATTTCCAGATCAGTATGGCAGCACCAGTCACATACAGAACACCTTCAAAAAGATTTGTTTCATAGAGATAAGAAAAATAAAGATTTTTGCATCACTAGTATTTTGAAACTTCCCATTCTCGTTTGTCTCACAAACTCCAAAGCGTACTTATCAAATTCAGAAAAAGTATTTGCTTATTTATTGCCCATTAGCACCTGTGAAAGAGCTAAAGCCTTAACGGAAAAGGAGATAAGTCCTTGCTTTAAATGTAAATACATCCAATACACCAAAGGCTTATCAATGTGCATATGCAATTCACTGCTCAAGATTGATGAGATTAGAGGTTTTTCTGCACTGCACCCTTTTCTGTCTTTGTATCAAAGCAAGTTAGGGCAGCAGCCCAAGATAATAGCTATACACAAAAATGAAGAAAAAAAAATAGGAAATGCTAAGTGCTTCTTTCTGCATCCAGCTTATTAGATAAAAGTCCAGAAGGCGGGAAGTAAGTGTGATCCATCTTATATTTCTTGACAACTTTCTGAGCTATACTTGGTGTAAACAGTTTCTTCATCTGGGCAATCATATTTACAGCTTAACTGCTGTGCTAAAGTACTGAGAAATCTGTAAAGGAAAAAACTGAAAAAGAACTCCTGAGACAAAAAACTTCCAAGAGCACAGCAAAATATTTAACACAAGTTTACAAATGACCATTTCTTCTGAGAGATTGTATTATTTCTAGGAATTACATGTTCCAAAGTTTTTTTTGGGGGTTTCTGTTATAAAAGTGGAAGATTTACTTTTTCTTTTTTTAATTTTATAAATGTTTTATCTCTAGTAATATCTTCTGAAAATACTAATGCATTATTTAATATTTTAGAAATTGTTTGTAAATCTTATTATGCAGTAGCTTCTATGAACTGATGAAAATCAAAAGGACAATCTGAAATTTAACACAAGCATCAATAATGTAAAACTTCAGAGATTCCAGATAACTCAAGAGCTTCAAAACTGATAGTTTTCTCCAATGCAGAGTTTGTTCCAAATGCTCTGAAATGAGGTGAGTTTTAATCATTTCCTACAACATGAAGGGCAACAAATCTAAGTTTATACCTGTAAGTGGGCAAGAGGGATGTGTAATCTCTGAGCTGATTCTTAAATCATATAAGAAGTCACTCCAATATATTTTGATGATTAGTCTGTTAAATTTTTTTCTACAAGAGGTACTTTTAAATATACTATCTTTAAGTATGCTTTAACAAAAACATCAGCCTGTGCAAAATTCATATTTGAAGCTGTGTTTGATAAGTTTCTTTCAGGCTGGGAAAATGACTGCAATCTCTCTTGTGCTTTAGCACCTCTCATAACACAAAACCCAAACATTATTAACAAAGATTATTACTAAAGAAAAATCTGAATTTATTTTATTGAATTTGTTTTTAATGTGAGATAAGAAAGCATCACTTTAACTGGTTTTGTGAGCCACACAGGTCATGTGCTCAGGAAAGCAGAACAGAGCATTTAAATAATGCCTCTGACATGAAAAATATCATTACAAAGTTACCTAAAACTAAAGCTGGAGAACAGTAGAAAATACCAAACTGCTTAACTCATTACACCTGTCTTGAAGCACACCACACACATATCTAAAATGCCATATTTTTCTTGATGTAGTGAGGAAAAAAAGGTGAAATGTCTTTATTCTTGTCTTCATTAGGAAAAATTTGGGTTCCTATTTTGTCAATTAATTCAATTTCAGTTCAAATTAGACAGAAAAAAAAAGTCAGGATTCAAGCAAATTAAAGCTCAGTATAATGTCTAGACTATCCTATTGACTGTAAGAAAGGTCCTTAAATAATGTTTAATTACATGGCCTTTTTCACAAGACTTATACTGTGTTTAACACAGATAGATGTTGGGTTAAAAAACACCAATGTGTCTTAAGCCAGTCATGATCTCCTCCTTCCCCACTCGTTTCTGTTGACACTGCTGTGTGTGAACCTTGAGCAAAGAGTGTCAGTCTTCCAAGCAGTGATTTATTTCTTTTTTTCCTGTTGAACACAAAGGTAAACTTGACCTGAAAGCACCCAACAGGGAGAACCCAAGATCTCCAATTTCAAGAGGCTTGGAGCTAGGAATCCCGTCACCCTTGCACACTGTGTAGGAAAATGGGCTTCTGCTCCACACGCCCTCTGATCACAGCTCCCTGCTGATGCAATTACATTCTGCTTTTTGAATCCTGTTCCTCTGAGTCCTCCTTCTCTCTACCCTGCAGACTGATCACCTTTCCTTAGCAACCCAACACAACACAGAGCAGGGGCCTTTGGGCACTAAGTCCTTAAGATGCATGCAGAGACAATAAAGAGTAAATTTGTGAAACCATGACTGTGATTTTTCTCACTATTAGATCCCATAGCTACTTAGCTCCATCTGCATGGATTCTCTCAGTCTGTTATTTCCACTACTAGTCAGGTACGGGCACACATTCCTTAAAAAATCTTGAAAGAAATGTGATATCTCTAAAACTCATGCAAAGATACACTGAAAGAGTATAGAAAATACAGTTTTATAAAAACAAACCCCAGTTTTTTCAGCCAGGAAATTAATTTAAAATTGTTTTCCATATACAGTTGCAGTTCCTATTGCAATTCCTATTTATATATTTCACTCCAATTAAGCTCTCACACAGTATTCACAGCAGTAAACACCAGATCACTGGGACCATTACTGAAAGTCTTCCAAGTTTGTAATTATCATGGTTGCATGGGTCTGTGATATTTTCATTCCACATACCTCTAGCCAATAACATGATATAACTGGAAAGCTCTAAACAATTACTTTCCTTATTTGAGTGTTCTAATGCCTTTTACTCACCTATTGGTGACTATTTTCTTTTTCACAAGCTTCCAGTGTGAAATCCATGCCCTAGAAAAGCTCAATTTCTAAGAAACGACAGCTGTTTTGATAGCTGGGCATAAAAGAGCTGGGAAAGCTAAGCAAGCTCATAAGGTCTTGAAACTGGTGATCTCTCTTGGATTAAAGCTCTGTATGACATGCTACATCTTTGAACAAGTTGCCTCTTTCTAGATTTCTATTATGCAACACATTCACACACAGACACATTCACGCAGTGAATGGTGTGAAGATACTAATTCAAACTGGTGCTCAACAAAGGGAAAAAAAATTATGTTGAGAAATGGAGGTTCTACTTAGTGGATAATGCAGTTTGGTCTCCTAAATTATATAAAAGGAACAAAAACCACTAACTGATTGGTTAGTCATCAAGCTAACCAATCAATCATTAAGATGTTTTCCAATATAATACCCCTTGTAAAATATTAAAGGCACAATATGTGTTTTGTATAATCTCAATTTCTAATCACTGTTATAAAAAATAGACATCTGGGGGCCAGCTAAGCCACTTTGCCCATAAACAGGATTATTTTACCTGAAGCAGCTGATTTCCCTGTGACATTTTTTTTCTCTCTTTAGGCTTGATTGTTTAAAAAAATAAATCCTTCTGGGGTTAAACATCAAGTTATAGCAGGATAACAATTCAGGATTAGGGAGATGATTCAATAACTCCCCATGTCATAGCCTTAAATTTCAGAAAAAGCAATGTAATATACCTCAGTTTAACTGTCTTTCACTGGGAACTAAACGAAATTCAAAAACCCTGTGCCTTTAGGGTAAGTGGCATACATGTAAGCAGTGATGTTTTTATAGACTGCAGTCACTCAAACCAGTGCTTGAGAACTAGATGATTTAACTATGTTAACCCCATTGATTTTCAGAGAAGACAGTTTTCTACATTATTTCATACTCTACTAGATGGTATGACTCACTCATCTCCAATTTTTTGTATTTTTTTCTCTTTCCTTTATGTCATTTTACGTTGGGTGTCCTTAGCTAGTAATACTTTCCCCAAAGTCCAGGCTCTTTCATCTATCTGATTGTTATAGCAAATTTTATTTAATCATACAAGGATAATGATATTAGAATCTGTCCAGAGAGCTTTTAGGAAAGTTTTCAGGAAATATTAGGACCATATTTTTTGAAGAACAATTTATCTGTCCCTATATAAACACTTATTTTTTTCTATTCTACTGCTGAGATAAACATAGATGTTCCTAGTAAATTGCCTGGGAAAAAATTATTCAAATGGAAGCATGATTTTTCAGTTCAGCATCTTCCTTCCAGACATCTATAACCACAATTAGCTTGATGATTTTCTTTCAGAGGCTGACACGATCAGGTGAGGGACATGGAATCGGGTTCATGTAGGAAAAGAAAGTAATGCTCATCTTATACCATTGTGGAAGAACTTGAACCATTATGAAATCAAATAAAGCTTACAAGAAAAAAAACCACAGCAGAAGTACCAATAAACTAAGTACTAAAATGTAGGAATTTTATGTAATAAATACATAAAAATATAATAAAATACATACTATATAAATAATATAATCAGAAATTATGCCTTAATAAAAGCCTATTGCAGCTGCTGGGGCAACAGTGGGGTTTTTTTCACTTTTTGAGAAAGTTATATCAAACAGTGAACAGATATTAAGTAACAACAGATATAAACTATAGAAAAATTGTAATGAAACCTAGACCTGTTTGAGAAAGACAAAGAAATCACTGGTGTCCATGATGAAGGAAAATTACAGTTTTAGGAAAGAAACACTAATAGGAAACTTATTTAAACTAATAGGAAACTTTAGTTCCTTTGTAGTAGTGTCGTGTCATTACAGAGAAACTAATGATAATGAAGAAAGTCTAGATGTATTCAATACACGCTTCTCATCTAATTTTAGAATGAAGCAGCAAAGCAAGGTTGTGTCATATCAGACGTTAAATTGCAATCCAGTGTGCTCGAAATAAGTCAGGAGGCAGCAACATTATAAAAACCAAAGACTTAATGAGATGTCACTTCTGCAGGTTAATGAAAAAAAAACCCCTCCAAAATAGAAATATGTAGTTTACAAGCCATAAGTAAATAGAGTTGTGGAATATTTAAGATCCTTGAAGAATAATTTATGTTTTTCAGGAAAACATGCTTTATCCAAATATAGTTTCTTTAATACATCTGTTAAATATGACATCTTCTTTTTAAGACTCAACTAGATGGTAAAAATTTCTAATTCTTGTCAGAATCTTGGAGAGCTGAAAGATCATACAAAACTACCTATACCTGAAGTTTCAGGTGTATTGTGTTGATGTAGGTAACAGTGAGAAGGAAGAAGTTGGACCAAATTATATATTGCTAGAAGTTAAAGAAATTAAGTATCCCAAGATATGATGTCTAGATCCTAGTGGGCTTGAAATTTAAAATGGAAAATCAAGACCCATCATTGTACTACCAGGATGGTGTTTCATTAAGCAGGAAAATTTGTTCTCTTCCACTGCTTAAACAGTAAAAACAAAAAGAATCTCATTAAGAACCATTATCATTAAAGAAAATTATGGAAAAGAATTAGAATTAGCCCTTAAGCAACTGTACACTTAAAAACATAAATTATGGCTATCAAGCATACCTCTCCCTACTATTTTCCTTTGGGTGCAACCCCAAATATAATTTTCTCTTGGTCACTAGCACTTCAGAATATTGTGCAAACAATCCCTTTTAGTTTGTGTGGGCAGTCACAGAGTCTGGAAAACACATTTTAGAGCCACATCACACCTCCATTGAAAGAATCTCTTTTGTAGAAGTCTTGTGGTTTTAGCTGGATGACTAGAATTCAGATAAACAACAGGAACACGGTTACAAGCTACAAATTCTTAAAATCTTTACCACAATTCACATGATGCTATGCAACATGACAGACTTCTGAATTTAATTCAAAGCCTTTTTGCTGTTAAAGTCACTACTGAATACTCTGAGCTGTTTTACCAGTCAAACTTCTCCAGTGAGAAGATTTTGATTACCATTTGACACCAAGCTGCTTAGCACACAACATGAGGAGTGGCACAGTCCCTGTCCTAAGGCAGTGCTATGATGTATCTTCTCAACTTTGATTCATTCAAGTTTGTCAAATAAATAACATTTTCAGTGATTTTAATGGTAGAAAATCCATTTTGGGGTGTGATGGACCCATAGTAGAACTGACTCCCCAAGTCCATCTGTAGCTGACAGTGATTTGCTCTTCCTTACAATTTGTTCTTACAGTGGAAAATAATGTGATATGGATGTTGCACCCAAGTAGAAATACTTTTTTACTTGGGTAAATTATCCATTAATATATATTAAAAAAAAAAGAAATTTGAAGGCATCTTTTGAATAGGTGTTTTTCATAACAAAAGTCCCTCCCTCCAGAAAGGCATGGTCAGCAATAATGCATTAACATGATATGCTCTATCACACACCATAATTTGGCTGCTGTAGACATGAATGACCAGCATCCCAATGTCAGGTTGGGGTGGTTGTTTCTTTTACCTGCTTCTTTGATTTTTGGAGCCTTTGGAGTTTGCCCTTTTTAGTTGCATTCTTTGACTATGAGAGTGTTAAACTGTGATTAGCTAATCTCAGTCCCAGAGTAGCTGCCACACCAGAAAAGCATCACATATCATGACCATTATAAAAATACTAAACTGGAAAGACTTCTTCTCTTGTAAACTATGCTGTATCTTTTGAAAACAGACTCACTCTCCAAAGATATTGAATAGCTAAAATATGTTTTATAGACTTTTCTACAAAGGAAGATGCAGACTTTGGAGTCTTGAGAGAAAAGCAAAGAACTTTAAATATTTCTGGAAAATGAATTGTTAGCTCTGCTTTGAAAAGAGGCTAGTATGTGTGACTGCAGAAGTGTGAAAGTTTCTACATGGACAATTCTCTTAATGGAACCTGCAGAAATATGGCAGAAAGAAGTAATTTCAAGGAGTGGAGAAACATCAGTCATATGATGTAACTTATCACTGAACTCAACCTGTGTGAAGCAGACATAGTTGTTGGGTATTTCATAAGCAGATTTTTCTTCACACAAATGTTGCAGAAAACAAAGCAAAGATCAAATCAGTAAAATATTCAGTGGGCAGTGACATAACTGCTTCATTCATCTCCAGTTTTTGACCAGTTCCAAGGGAAAACCTGAAATATTTTACTTAGAACTTACCCCATGAAGTTTGACAGCAATTCATATAAACAATAGCCCTAAATCATTTTAAAAAAAGGGGGAAAAAGACCACATGCTAATTCACAAGAAGTGTGGTAAACCATTAATTATTAAATAATTTCCTTGGAGATTACCTAGATTGTTAATTAAAAGATTTTAATCTTATTGAAAAATATAGCAGTGTATTATAAGATAGTAAATATACCAGTAAAATACCAGATAAATTACCACTGTATTATAAGATAGTAAATAAAAAATAAAACTTTTGTCTGATTTTAGCTCTAATGAAGAGGAGTTAGAAGAGGTAATACAAGTAAAATTTTAAGGGCGCCTCCATTACCATAACACTTATCTGCATCTACCTGGAGATACAGAAATACTTCTATGAAATAATCACCTGTGGCTTACACTTTTCTCCTTTGGGTCAAGGCTGATGCTTTTGTGCTTGGAAACAGTATCTTGTGTGCAGACTGTTATCCTCCTTACAAGTATGCAAGGAAGGTTATTGGAAAAAAAATTAATATAGTGGTCTTATAGTTTGATGTTTTAATGGAGGATCTTTAGGAAACTTACTACTGTTTTTCAGCATAAATATTTTGCACTGTTTTTTTCATATTGCTAGGTAATCCATTGACCATGAACATTTTTATGACCTTCTCTTTCAAATATTAGATGTATCAACAATGTGACCCTATCTGTTTGCATGCTCTGTTCATATGCATTCACAGATTAGACCATTCATTGCTTAGAAATAAATTCCCAGAGATAATTTCAAACCACTCCCTTGGTCCTTCCCTGAATTTTAGAATATTACAGCCTGAAACCATACTTTCAAAAATTCAAATACTGCCATTTACTCTCAAAATGCAGAAGTTTTCTTAGATGTGAGGTCCCCCAGACACAGAAAGTATTTTAAATTACCTTCCGTGCACTTGCAAAGATAGGAAATTATAACCATTATAACAATGAATAAGAAGATGAAAGAAAAAAGAAAACAAGCCTTCCATTTTAAAGTAATCTAATAAAATTTACAGCATTTAATACTTCCTCATCTTATTCCAAGAAATTTCATTCAATATATTTTATTTTCAGTACAATAATATGTATCTTTGAATTACCGTGTAAGTCATGAATGATTGTATTAATTTCTACAAGGTTTATGCCATAGTTTTAAGTCTCTACATATTAAATGTGTGAGACTCAAGGACTTAAAATGATTAAAAAGTTTTTGAAAGATTTTGAGTCATTTACATTTGTGATGGATACTAATGGCCACACAAGTCTCCTTAGTCTACAGTGTCATGTCACACATATCAGAGCTTTAGCACTTTTAAACACACTGATTTAGAAACAGAAATTGCTGATAAAACACTTTGTTAAATAATATTTAATGGGAGAAAGAGAAATATACATAAAAAGAGAGGAAATCTCAGTGTAAATCAAGCTCAATTTTATCTCTTGAATGTGTAAGGCATAGATCAAGTCTTCAGATGCCAGTGTGTGTGTTGAGAGTGGAGGAAGGGATAGGTATGGGTTTTTTTCTCCCAGAGGTGGCAAAGTAGTACAGAATTCACTTTAAATAATTCTCCAATCTGTTTAAAAAAAGTATAACTTCATAGCCATATTGATATCCAGTATTTGTCTTCCATTAAAAACTAGATGATCCACAAACAGAAAATTGAGCAAACAATGCATTACCATTACCCGGATTTGCCTGTGCCTATTTTCACTGAACCATTGCATTGATCTCAACTCCTGTTGAAGGCCTCCTATTCAAACAGTCAACAGACAATAAAGAACTGATACTTTCTCAGATATTATTGCTTTCTTTAATCAAGATGTTCAATTAAAAAAAAAAACAAAAAACAAAACAGATAAAGAAAGGCAATATCTGAAAACTGGAATGAAAGTTGCAGAAGTAAAAACACTGCACCGGATAGTTATGGAAGAGTAAAAGTTCAGCAGTTGAAAGGCTATTACTAATTAAATTGAATGAACTTTATGAGAAGTTCTCCTGCCTTTTTTTTTCTCCAGAAGACAGAAAACTTTAAAAATAATATTGAAAAATAACCAAAATCCATTATGCTTCTTAGAAATATTGATATTCAGACTCCCAGACATACTTATCCAGAAATGAAGGACCCAGCTACTGTCTATATAAGTATAGGGGCATAAACTTTGAAGCAAATAGTGCAATAAAGCAGGTAATAGCCCTCACCAGATAAAACAACTCTTAGGATGTTTTAAATGACTTTTTAAAAATATGTTAAGGCTAACAAGATTTTTTTTCTGCATCTCTTTATGGTTTTTGAATACATAAGATACAATCAAATTCTAAACCTAAACTAATTCTATTCTATCATTTGTTTGAGGAAGCAAAAGATTTATTTACAGGGGGATGTTAGGGAAGGGTTGCACACATAACAAAGGGAAACAGATCATGAAAGTACACTCAAATACAATGTCATACCAGTTATCACAGGAAGCACCAATGAAAAATATAGTTTCATATAAGACTTAATTATGTTCTACCTTCACCCCTTCCCAGAAGATGTCACAAAATGGACTGTTATTATTTTTTATCTCCTGTCTCTATTTTAGAGAACTTTAAATGCTAAAGCAGTTAAACCTCTAGCTAGATGCTTTTCTCATATTTAATTCATATCAATGTTCTTACTTGTAAACACCTCAAGTCAGAAAAACAGTTCCGTATGTATTTTTATCATGCTTAAGCATAGGTTGACACACTTCACAGAATGACAGAATAAGCTGAGTTGGAAGGGACCTGCAAGGATCATCAGGTCCAGTTCCTGGCCATCCACAGAACCATCCCCAAGAGTCACATCATATGCCCAAGAATATAGTCAGTCTTGGATAACAGAACTAAAAACAAAGATCTTGTCAAGTCCAAGTGAATATTTATGCAAGCTATGCTCATGAAAGGAATATTACTTCATGTTCTCAGAAATGTGAATAAAATCAAAGTAGATAGAATCTTATTCTCCAGCCCATGACTACTTTTGTGATACCTCCGTCCATGACCACAAGGCTGTAACAGAACTGAAGATCCTGTATAGACAGATCTCCCCACTGTGTTTCTGAGGCAGCGACATCATAAGAAGAATTTTTCTCAACATTTCTCGTTGACTTTTCTCAGAGCACATAGATCATCCATCAAAGATGTGCTTGTCAGAGCCACGGTGCAACAAATGCCTGGAAACTTATGCTTAAATTTAAGTATGCTGTCAATCTTACTACTTTCAATACAGTTATGTATGTTCTGAGATATATTAATTCAACTTTTTAACAGACAAGGGACTCTGGAGAGATGATCATAAACACACTATTTTGTTTAAACTCACTGCAGGGATTTAAATGCAGTATGACAATGTCCTGAAAATACTCCATAAACCCTTTCTCAGAGCCGAAGATTTAAATCAGATATTAACTCTAGAAAAAAATTATTTTGGGGAAAATGGAACCATTATTCCAACTCTGGGGAAGAATATTGGTATTCTACAATACAGTGTTTGTGGTTACCAGTAACATGATTAGTCAAAGTCTCTTCTAGTGTTCCATTCACATTTCTTTTAATGCATTTAATTACAGCCATAGTTTGATTTCCTGGACTACAGACTGAAAAATCTAACTGGAAAATATGAAGTAAAATTTACAGAAAATCTTCTTTGTTTTATTTTTATTACTCAGCTATTCTATTGATCATAGAGATATCTTTGCTTTTGATTTACTTATATAAAGTCTCCATATTTCCAGCAAAATATATAACCAGAAAAGTAACACTGAGCAGTTCACCATCTGTCTTGTTTCAAATGAATACTACAGCACATAAATCAGTTAGAGGCAGACTATACTCTCTTGTGCTTATATTCAAATAAACACATTTATAACCCAAACCAGTTATTTACACCATTATCAAAACATTGTAACATTGAGTCTACTCTTTTTATAAAGTCACTCAGGTACATCAAATGGGATTATTTGATTTAGTATTCTTAATGTAACGTTAATTTATGACTGACCAGAGTCATAACCTCAATCTTTTTACACAAGACACAACATGATTCTTGATGATCTGCATTGCAGAATGCAAGTTTCTTACTGCAGTGCTTGAGAATCTTTGAATGTGAATTGTTTGCATTAATATGAAAGAGTCCTCCAAGATCTAATAGTGAGCATAAAGTGGGAATTTAGGCCTTAAGTCTAATGACAAAACAATGACAAAGGAGGAAACAAATATTTATTCATCTGATTCTTCCATCATCCATATCACCTACCAGTCTTACTGTCTACAATAAAGCTGACAGAGAATTGGAATAAATTCTTCAAAACTTTTATAAGAAAATCTTCTGAGTTATTGCTCGGTGTTTATGGTGTTAAAATTGCCTTCAGTTCTCCTAGAGAAGACTGTAATATTGCTTTTAATGTTTGAGTTAAGCTATATTTTTACATGAAAAAATAGGGAAGATTAAAGTGGAAAAGAAGTTTCAAACCTGAAAATGATTTTATTCTTTCTTTTTTTTTTTTTTGTTCTCTTTCTCCCTCAAAACACATCCAAACCCTTTTCATATTCAAGAAAGACATACCCAACTTGGCTTATTTCTTAAAAATAATAGCTTATTCACCTACTAATAGCAACAGATCTGAGTTCTGGTTTATCAGTGTGACAGCACCGAGTGGTATTATAACAGTAAAATCTTGGGGAACAATCTGTTTGACTCTATTCAGGGTCTTTTCAATATTCAGAAAAAAATTGAAAAAAAGATACTATAAAAATAGAAATTTCTTTGCTACAAAGCTATTTTTAGATATGACCTTGTTTCTTTTTGATTCTTAAGAGGTGTAAGAATTAAACAGATCCTGGAAATAAGTTTAGAGGATGGTTCAAATGACAAACTCAAATCTCTCAAATTTTGTCATGGTTGTCAATATAGCAAATTGATATTGTACTGTGTTATTTCAGTGTAAGTTTTAATCTTACATCTATATTTTTTAAAAAATCTACTCAGCTTGTGTTCCATAACTCTTCTAAGTGTGAAGAAAAAAAAAAAAAATCCCATAGATTGTGAACAAAACTGTAGCAATTCCAGGCCACATCCCTATACTGGTAAGGTTTTAGACATCCTCAGGGTTAAACAATGGATTTCAATCTTCCTTGAAAACAAAAGTCCCTTTAGAGTAACAGCAGAACTACCCAAATGAACTTAAAGAAAAAAAAAAAAAAAAAAAAAAAAAAAAAAAAAGGTGATCTAAAGTTCAGTTTAAATATCAAGGCATACAGCTAAAATTGATTTTCTTTAAAGTCATGAAAGAGATGATTATTTCCTTCTCTAAAATATTATTCATTCTGTGGAAGTCCTAAATGTCAGAAAGGAGATCCCAAACATCCCTCAAACATATCTTACCGATGATAAAGAGAATTTCCACTGCAATGTCACTGACAGTTGTGCTTCGAGTTGTAGACAGCTCATCATGGCCAATAAAGGAAACATTGTAAGGTACAGTCACAGCAACATAAAACGTTGCCAGTAAAATAAGCCAGTCCCAGCCAGCTTTAAAAGTGCTAAAATGCAGCAAAATGAATTTGGATTTTTTTGCATCTGAAACTTTGTATTCTGGAAATGCTGGTTTATCTACGAAAACATTCTGAAAAAGAGAGAAAAAATTAAATGAGAGAAAGCAATAATTTGATTACGCAGAAGAGTTTCTTGCAATGCAGTTCTTAGGTGGCTGATGGTTTTTGTAAAAAAATTCATAATAACGCATGTCATACAGGCAAATGCAACTTTTTTTTCTGACCTAGACCTCACTGTTATTTATAGAGATGGTCCTGTTCATGGAATAACTTTTGTGAATGTTGAGGCAGGAAGAAGGCTAACAAGTTACAGATTAAATGGAATAAGAGGGGACTGCATCTGGCAAACTATTTCTTCCTCTGTTGAACTAATTCTCACTGCAGAGCAATTTTTTTTTCTACTGGACAGATAGGTGAGAGCTTTGTATACACGAAGACACAGTACTGTAGGTAAGAACATAAAGAAAGAAGTAGATGGTAATGAATAAAAGCATGCTATACACAGAGCTGTGAGGAGGTTCTTTCAGACTATCTCTAGCCTGGTCCTATAGACAGAACAGCTCCAGTGCTTGGAGCACCTCTCCTGGTTCAGTTTCATCTGCAGGAATCCAGTTCATGGGAGTGAAAGCACAATTAGTTGGAATAATTTTTGATTTTCTTTAAAATTACACTTCTGATTAAATCAAACTATTAATCTACCATCATATAGTTTAAGGACTGACTACTTTTGTCACTAGACTAACCTTTGTCTTGTGTCTGTGTCTTACCACAGTTTTATGCAACCAAGATTCCAATGTTAAGCTGTAGAAATTCTTAGCTTTCACTTTTCATAGCTTGAACAAAAAAACCCTACACTCCCAAAAAGCAGCATGTGGGACATGACCTGTCTTGTATTATTTACTAACAAAATTCTTGTACACTGTTTCTGTGCTCCTGGTTAATGGTGTTCTAGTAACAAAAAGTCTCCCCAAACAATACTGTTCATTCAGCAAGTTAAGACTACTTCTGATCTTGAAGTTATTCACTATGAAATTAAAAAGAGAAAACCTGCATAACCGTAGAATTAACTACATATGCCTTGTCTGTCACAGCCTTTCTCTTTGTGTTTCCTTTGAAATACTGATGTCATTGCCCTCTCTATTCTAGGTTCTTATTAATGAATTTGAGCAGCTGAATTCTCACTGTTCTTAGAGACAGCCCATTTTTTAATCATGGAAAAGAAAGCATTCCTCATATTATTTGCAATTCACAGCTCCAAAAATGCATGTGCTAAAGCTAGTAAATTAGTCTCAGAATAAATGTTTTAATATCGTAAAATAACATCTGCACTAGCATTTTGACAGTACAAGTAAGTCATCAAAAACTGTTTAAGAGTCATGTTCTTAAAAAAAATTATCATATGCTTCTACAATGAAAATATCCCTGGAAGACCTAGTCATATTTTACAGGGGTTTTAAAATTATTATTATGCTTCTTCAACATGAAAAATTTGTAACCTTAAAAAAAAAATTAAAAATTTTTCAACATTTAATCTTTTTTCAACATTTAATATTTAAATTCAATGGAAGTGGCTGTATGCCCAATGACATATAAACCAGTTGTGTATTTTCATGTCCTTAATCTATACCAAAATTTTTGACTCTTAATTTGTACTGCACAAAGTAGGACAGTTATTTTTTCTCATTAACATTTCTTTAGAAGTAATTCTGTTGCTGTATTGTTGGTTTGTCTATGGTTTGATTTAGTGTTAGCAATATTCACAGCATGTTTTGTGAACTTACTCATTAGTTATAGTTACCAGGGGAATACAGAATTGATTTGAAGACAGAAGTATTACAACTTCAGTTATGAAATTAAAAGGTAAATATCACAGCACAAAGTTGGAGAAATTCACATGAAAACTTACCTAAATGAAGTGTGACCTTTTGGAACTTAACATCATTAAGAGTTTCAGCAGTGTAAGACCTTGATTCTCTTAAATTTTTGGGTTTTTGGCAAATAGTAATAATTGAGATAAAATAATCGAGATGACAAGGTAAATTGGAACCTAAAATTCTGAGAACCTATGGAATCTAAATTCTGAGAAATTTTATAGTGTGGCTTTTATGGCATTAAATGTTTTTTTACAGTATGATTAAATGCACTATCTTGCTATATGGTAACAAACACCACAGCAGGCAGAAATACACTTCAGTGAGAAGCATTCTAATCCTTGTCACTGTAAAATTATGACCCAGATATTTCTCAAGTACTCACTGAACTTTTACAGCACTTTCAATTTTAGGGTTTTTTTAAGAGAGTGTGAAGGGTACTTTCTTTTGTGAGGGGGGATGGTGGTGGAGGGGGAGAAAAGAATTTCACCTACATTATTAATTTTTAATTTGTTCTTCTCTCTTCTTTGTAGATGTCCAGAGATATGATAAAGGACAGCTCTACTCCGTCTGCGTGCCGACTCAAAATGCGATCCTGCTCTTCCTCTTCCTTTCCATTTTTCTGCAGAACAGAAGTGAGAGTCCATTAAAGATCAGGAAATAACACTTTAACCTTTGGGACCTCAACTATTGGCTTTTCAGACATCGGTAAAAATGCAAATATTATGCACACCTTTTCTTTTGCTTAATCTTTTGCAGCAAAGAAATAAAACCCCCCTTTCCTGAAGAGCAAATAAAAACTGCTGTAAAATTTTAATTCTCAAATGCCTGCACACAACTCAGAAGTAAGTAATTGCAACATGTGGTTTCTTAGGTAAGAAAAATGTGCTCTCTACTGTTTCAGAAAGTGAAGGTTACTAACCAGAGGGAAGGATGTCTAGAAGTAACTACTAAAAATACCTTGAGGTCATTATGTCAGAATATGCTAATTTGTAAGCTTGCTCATTAGTAATAACAAATTCTTACATTCATGCTGTTAGATTTCTTTTCCCACCACATGGTCACTGGCAAAATCCCTTGACGTATTCCTTGGTGACATGAAACCCATTAAGAGTAAAGACTGAACACTATTTTGGAAAGGTTTGTGGTTTTTACCTCCATTCAGATGTCTGTAATTGTCAATCATGGGAACAAATTTTGTTCTTGCTTATAGAGCAGTAAATTCAAAGTAATTCCAGTCACTCTGATGGAATTACAGTGAATTGATGCCAGAGTAAATGAAAGCAGACTTTTTGTGATGTGTCAGGATTAAGAGAAAAGAAATTATGGCACTAAAGGAAGAAGCCGTCTGTCAAGGAGGTTTAATTAAAGTCAATTGAATGCATACAAATTAAGGGGAAAAAATTAACAAAACACAAAACTAATTAGTGGAGCCAGAATTTAGAATCAAGCAAAATAGCTACGTCTTGAAACCTGCCTAGAAAAGCGAGAAAGATTTGTATTATAGGAGACTGATGTATTTTTGGCTTAGCAGAACAAAAACCATACATAACAAAATGTGTAGGAGTAAAAAAATTTCCAAACTTTCAGTAAAGAAGTTTTCCTATAATTCATGCTAGAGCACTTGCAAGTTGAGGATTTTTTAACTTGTCAGTAAAGAGAAAGGGGAAAAAGAAAATTAAAAATAAAAAAGGAAAAACCTTTGTACAGCAAAGCCAAATGGCTACTCAAAAGTTGAAGGAGGCAGATGGAGAAACCTCATACTTTCCCATCTCCAACACATATTGGTGTCAACTACAATGAAGAAAAATAGAACAAAAAGCATAATTTCTGAAAAGACTGTACTAATTTAATGTTGTTTTTAAAAGAATCATCTCTCGATCATCAAACTCCTTAAAAATCAAACTAAATTTTAAGTCTTCTTAAATTCTGGGTAAGAAGAAAGTGCTTATCTCTTTCTCTGAGGAAAAATGAATTTAAGTCAGTTGAATTGGGTCTCCACTGTAGAACTGTTCAGCTATAGTAGCCTGGTTTTGTCATATGACTTAGAAATTCTCTTTAAAACTATTTACAGGCCTCTTTTTTTTTTTTTTTTCTTTCTCTACCTAGACTGCTATGTTGTACAGGGCCATTCGGTTTACTGTGTCCAAAAGCAGTCAATAAAATAGGCTTCAGATCTGCTATGAGGCAGGCTGGGAAAACACTTTTGTTGAGCTTCTGGCCAGCAATGCTTCTGAGATGCTTTAACTTCAGGCCTCATTCTCATGCTGTACCATATCTAATTCCTGTCCTTGTCCTTAGCCTGTAGAGCCCAAGGTAGTCCATCCTGGCAGATGGCAGCTGAAACAGTCTTGTGATGTTTTATGTTGTGAGACCCACTCCAAACTGCATTCAGAAGGCAGTCCTGGTACCTTCAGGGGGAGCTTCTTGGGTACTTTCAACATCCCCAGCAATACAAGGCCCTTCCAGCATGGAAGTGGATTTCTCTACTTCTGGTCAACCTTGGAAGTCTTATCTTTACCTCAGCTAGATCACCCATGCCATTGTACATATATTCTTTGAATGTATCCTTTCAGTAGCTATTTGCAGAATAACATGCAGCTTTCAAGCTGTGGATACATGATTGCCTAATACAATGCTGTAATATTGCCTTCAGGCTTTTTCTGTGTAACTTCTAACCTCAGGTGTGCCTTTCTCTCATATGCTGAGCACTGAGCTGAAAGCTGTCCACAATTCCATCTCTTTCCAGAGTGCCATGAGAATATGGAAACAGTCAATGTATGCATAGTCAGTTATTGTTTCTTTTTTGTCCCATACATTTACTGACACTGTTTCACTTTCTATCCACTCCTTAAATGAGGACAGGTTCCTTGTAAGGTTTTAAATTTTATGTGTCAGCAGCCTGATAATTTTTAGCTTTACACAATTTCCATCTCTCTGACCTAAGTTCAGTTTCATCCACTAAGGATGTTGTACTCACTAACCTGCTCAGGCTGTGGGACTTATATGGCACTTAGAATCACACCAATTGCATGTTTTCACTGCAAGTGAAAATTTCCATCACATGTTGATTACACTATTTGAAAAGGATTAATGCTACCTATGTGTTAATACTGGGAGTCACTCGACTCCTAGAGACAGAAAAGCATGCCTCAATAAGGAAAGCATTACATTAATTGTGAAGCGATAATTTTCTTGCTAACTAGAAGTGGCAATAAAATTTTTATGGCTGTTATTAGAAGTTCAGGGAAATGAGTTTATTATGAAGATAAGATGCCATCAGAGCACGTCAGTAGCTTGCAACATAAATAAGTGAATGACATTTGTGAATTCTCCTGCTTTCTGGTCTCCCAATGCCTTCAGGGAAGGAAGCAATCCTGAGCCTTAGCAAACTACATTGTTCACCAGGTGTGCCTCTACATGTGTGTGATTATTTTCTGTAGCCTTCCCTCTCTTCTTGTCATACTCAGTTCACAGCTCACTATTCTGGAAGAGACAGCTCATTTTTTATAAACTCCCATCTGTTTCTTTCTGATTCTTCAAAAATTTAGGTACCTGACAGACTTGATTGTTTTATTTTTTTCCACGGCTGATCTTAGAAAAAAAAGATCCAAGAAGGAAATCAAGCATAAGCAGAAAGTCTCTTTAATACAACTGGCTTTTTTTGGCCCTGTGCTTAAAATCAAAAGGATTTCTCCTCTCCCCAAATACAGCGAAAAATCTTGTTCTAGAAAAATCCCAGATTTTGAGGTTTATTTCCTGATGTTTCTATACTCTCCTTCCTGTGTAATGGTAATCCCCTCCTGAAGATAGGACTTAAAAAGAATGCTTACAATTTAGTCTTATCTCCCCTTTATCAGAAAAGTGATAATACATTTTTTAAATCTTACTACTGTCCTTCTGATTGTTTTCCTTTCAAATGAAGATAGGTATAGTACCACAACCATCAGACATGACAATTACAAATGATTTTCTAAAAAAAGAAAATAACGCCACACCTCTTTACTAAGTTTAACATTAGCCTCCTAAGCTTAAGACTTACAATCTTGTGGGGAAAGGCTGCAGGAAAAGAAAGCACAACCAGACACAAATCTTTTTGACTCTTGTCTTTTCCATTGTGTTTTTATAAGAACGTGAGGCTTCAATCATCCACTTAAGGTTAATAGAAAGTGGAGGCATCAGTCTTTTCTTGTCCATTTGGAAAAAAGTCTACTTCTTAGGTATAAATCAGAAATATATATCCTGACAACTTCTGACAAACTTTCATAGGCATGTGCTGCCCTACCAATGCAGAAGAACTGGAAAGTCAGATTTACAGACTAAATTGACACCAAAGGTAAGTCTGCTCTCCTTCAAAGCAGTTCATCAAATCTTAGAGTAATTTAGGTTGGAAAAGACCCTTAAGATCATCAATTCGCAAATCACTAATTGCAAACTCCACCACTAAACCCCATCCCCAGGTGCCACTGACACATCTTTCAAATACTTTCAGAGGTGATGGCTCAATCACTTCCCTGGGCAGCCTCTTCCAAGTTTGATAACACTTTTGGTGAAGAATTATTTCCTAAAATCAGAATAGCCAGAGCATAGTATTGGATACAGTCCAGAATACTTCATGGCTTATAATTATCTCATTCTCCTGGTACATTTATAGAATCATAGAATCATGAAACAGTTTGGGTGAGACCTTAAAGATCATCTAGTTCCAGCCTTCCTGCCATGGGTAAGGACACCTGCTACTAGACCTGGTTGCTTGAAGCCCCATAAAACCTGGCCTTGAACTTCCAGGGATGGAACATTCACCACTTCTCTGTTTCAGTTCTCAGCTGTTCCAGTACCTCCCCACTCTTAGTGAAGACTGAGTAACCCTGATATGACCCAGAAGCACTATGCTCACACCACAGCAGACAACCTGTGGGGAGAGAGACCATGAAATGCATTTTTTTCCAAATACCTAACCTGCTCTGGACAGAAAGTTCACATTTTATTTAGAAAAATTGTCTCAGCCTAGGTAATTTTTCCTCATTCTTCATAGCATTAATTTGTATCCCTTCAGAAAAACTCCTTTTATTTTTCTCATGCATGTATTACTTAAAACTACTACCTACAGTTCCCTCTGCTGTGATACATACCCAATATGCTCTTGCATGGAAATATCTCCCAGTCTGATCATGGGTCACTATCATTGAAAATTTTCAATACAAGTGTGCACAGACACAAAACAGAAAATTAAAATCCACTATTTCATTCATATGATGCAGGAGAATCCAAGAGATTTGCCTGGGTTTACCTAAAACATAGAGAATGAATAAAAGTGAACTGCACCTCTCAAATTTAACCCAGAAGACAATACACTGGCAGTATGTGAATGAAATAGAGAGGGGTGATGTAAAGGAGCCTGGGAGTTTAGTTATGGAAACACATGCACAACTGAGTAACTTTATTCAGAGATGGCAGTTCTACCAACAACCAACGTGACAGAGTTATCCTAAAAGCTGTGAGACTGCAGACCTGCATCTCTAAGCAGTATTTCTGCAGTTCAGTAGTCAAGGAAAGACAGGTTCACCACTAGGGACAGGACTGTGAGTCCTCACTGCTTTTTTATAATTTCACGATAATATTAGCTCCATGCTCAAAATTATATTCCAGCTCCAAGTACTTGATTGCCACCACTGTCCTGTTTGCTTGGCAGGTGGGGTTGTTAGCCTTAGGGTAAGACTGATGCAGGTACATTGACTATCCTCTTCAAAGATCATTCATCTCAAGTCATGATGTGCAATAACCCTGACTGGGCAAAAGTAGGAAAGATGATATAGCTATAGATCTCTTTAAACACTTTGCAAGGAGGAATCCTGAAGAAAAACAGTGAGTTCCAGATTTACATGTACTCTATAGTGAGTGTTCTCTGTGAAAATTCTAAATTTTAGGTTTATTTAACAGTGTACTGTACACTTTATTAAATATATTCCATAAAATAATGTGATTTCTACATCTTAGCTATTTTCAGAGCTAAGCCAAGGGCAAGTGTGAGGCATTAAAAGATAAAATTTTTCTTCCACTAACATTTTACTCAATGGACTAGATAAATTGGCAGACTAGATAAGAACTTTTCATTTATTTCATTTTTTTCAAAATGAAAGTCAACCATGAGATGAAACAGCAAGTAATGCCAACTCCCATATAAGCAAATTTATCACAGAAATAACATCATTTTGAATGTGTAAACTAGATTTCCTTTTGAACAATAGCAACACCAACAACAGAGTAGAACAGGACAAATGGACTCCACTGCTAAAATTTATCTGGTTATGGACAGACTTGAAGAAATCCATGATGCTGTTCCATGCATACAGTGAAAGGAACACTGTGAAAATGCACAGTAACCAGGTTAACACTGTGGGGTTTATTTCTGGTGGGAACCTTCCCTGCTCAAAGCATAGTGGTGCACTGTCACACCTGTGTGATCTCTCCTGCTGCTCTATTCTGAAATCACCAGGGAAGTAAACTCTCACCATTACCTTTCCTGTGTTTATGCTCTTACAACCACACAGCCCAATCACACAGAAAGATGCTTTTACCTGGAGTATCTTACAAGTACTGAATTGTTCCTTTTTGAACCTGGGTTCAATGAATGATTTGTTAAAGAATTTGCCCATCATTTATTCATCTTACAACTCTACTTATAAAAGGCTTCTTGTTAGAAGTGCAGTAAAGGTTTTTTTGTCCTTTTAATGCATATCTTGAGAAACCCTCATCACTTGCATCATAAGGTAAGGAGTACAACTGAAAGTGTGATATTTGAATAGGCCCCCATGAATAACCCATGAGCAGTAAAATAAATACAATGATGTCTACAGGAAACACAATGGTTTTAAATCATATCCGGTATCATTGACACAAAACACATTTCATAGGCAGTCCTCAAGAAAAACAAGCCACCAAGGAAATTCTGAAGGAGACAACTGGGCTAAAGCAACTCTGAATGAATACAAAAAAAGCCCTCTAAAACCAGACTATATGAAAAGTTGGCATAATTTTTTTCCAGACTTTTAAAAATCTAGCAAATTTTCAGTTATCATTCAGGGGACAGCACACCAGCAGTAGCCAATAAAGAGAAAACTGATAAAAGTCTTGTTTGGCATTAATGACAGAATAAAAGCACTATCACGGGCAAGAGGCTGCAGGAGTTCTGTTGGTTGTATGACACATTCTTTCTGCCAACAACAACTAACAATTCACAAAAGTGTTTGCTGTATGGTGGATCTAGGCTAGCCTCTAGCTGCTTTTTAAATTTTGTTAACTGATTAATTGATTCAATAAGAAGATGTACCTAACACACATACACATACCAGCTAGACATGGTAAGCATTATTACAGAACATTTTTTAAAGGGGCAAATTTTATACAGAATCAATGGTATGATTATCATAATTTTAGTATTATGCCTTCAGAGAAAATTCAGCTTTGAAGAGAAAGAGAAAATAAGTAACTTTATACATTAATATTAATGTTTTTATGAACTAGAAAGACCTTTAAACAGCTTATGAGATAAAAATCCTTAATCACATTTAGGTCTGCTGATTCTTCCATTATGAAGAAAAAAAAGGTGTGAAGAAACAGACACACAAAGCCAAAAGAAGGGTGGTTTCTCCTCTTCCATTTTGGTAGTGGATAAATACATTTTCCTTTTTAGATGCCTGTATCTGGGTCTATCTCATAAAACTCAAAATTGGGAAAAAAGAATTCTAAAAGACATACCTTTCTTCAACTGCTTCCAATAGGCTGAGTTTCAGCAGAAGAAGACTGAAAGTGAATTACTTTAAACTATTTTCTCATTTATTAATACTCCTATCAAAAGTTACAGAACTCTTATAATGAAGTAAAATATTCCAATAGCTGTTTCATAATCATGTAAAAATACTTTACTTGCCAGCTTTCTTCTGTTACTAATTTGTCTCACAAATGAGAAAATCATCATTTTTTTAATGTAATCAAATTTGAGATATGTCTATTGATTCGACTCAAGTGAGTGGTCATATATTATTCCTACAGAATAAAATGTAGCGTTGAATTTACAGCTGTGTCATCACTCACTTCCAGCTGTTTTTAAAGTGACTGTTTTTTCCTGGAATAGTTCACATTTTCCACAGCAAATTCCCACAAGGCTCATGAGAGAGTGATATGCTCATATATCATTATGAAAAAAAACATAACTGTAATAATAAGGAGAATATTTGAAATATTTTTCAAGAACCCCTAGAACCTAAATAATGCCAACTATCTAAGTCATTGAGAAACTTTTCATTCTCTTCAGCAAGTGTTAATATCCCTTCCTCTGCAAGTGTGTAGTATTTAAGGACTTAATATCTTGGAACCTGAGGGTTTTTTTTTTTTCCCTCTTTAATTCCATTAATTTAATTATGTATTTTATATGTTGATTTTTTCCCTCCTTTTTATATTTAGGAAAAGATGATAATAATTTCAAAGTTGTTAATTGCAAAAATAATTTCTAAAAAAAATTTGCACAGATGATGATGTTAAAATATACTTTGCTCACTCAAGTGAAAATAGTAACATATGTACCTGAATAATTGCTATCTTGCAATGAAACCATGTCTTTTGAGAATGAAGACTTGTTTGCTTAATAGATTTGTGTACAATACAGTACCAGATAAGTCACCCATAAAAATGTTTTGTGGTCAATGCAGCTTGCCCTGAGTTAAAACAGCAGGGGGGAGGGGAATAGATTTCTTAAAAAATTGTTTTTAAACTTAAGAAATCTATAAGATTAAATTCCATGACATCTCTGTAGATGCTCCATGTGGTCACTGAAAGAACCAGAAAGAATCTTTGATTATAACTCAAGGAATGACACTCTCAGACTCTGAGAGTGACTGGTCCTAAACTCAATTGGTTATACAATTTTAAGTATACAATTTAGAAAGACATAAACCCATCTCTTCTACAGCTATGCAAAACTCACTTGTAATAGATCTTACTTGCTGTGTCTTTACAGGATCTCAGAATTGTTCTGAGGATCTACAGCATGAGCTACATGCCCTATAACTGCAATTACAGTTAAATTCTGCAAATGGCCCAAGGCCTCCTAAATGCATTACTGAACACAAAGTACATATGAAATAGGTATTCTAGTCTTCATGGTCTCTCAATAAAATGTAAGACACCAGGCTGTGTCTAGGCCAGTAAAAGCCTTTAAAGATATTTCTCCCTTTTCCGATTTTTTTCCCCACAGAAATAAGAAAAGTTGTAAATTCCATAGGAAGGTTGTAAATGGTCTGACTAGTTAAATAATCACCTACCAAACACATAACTCTGAAAAGTTCTTCAGCAACATATGTACTGAACATATTCCCTGTTTCTTCCATGCTTTCTCTTGTCTGTCTTACATGGCTGAGTTTTCAAACTTTAAAAGGAGTGTCTGAAGATACTTTCCAACAATCTGCCAGCAAAATGAAAAACAAAACAAAACAGAAACCTAAACAAACAATTTCTCTCTTCTCCCCCCACCTCGATAACTTTGTTTTCTAGGGAAACTCTGGAAGAAATGGCATAAATTTATCTAGAAACTGGTGAGGACGAACTTTTTGGTTGCTAATGTATATATTCTCTCAACCTTCCAGGATATCCTAGAATACAGTCTGCTGCTCTGCATCTGCTCAAGCATCAGACTTTGCTTTCCTTTTTTCTCATTTTCATTCTACATATTATCACAAAGGACACTTTTCCCTCAGCTCCAGAACATACCCTGTGCCTCTCTGAGAGCTGCTGGAATGGAACTGCAACATGCATTTAACACTCGGTGCAAGACTAAAGCAAGAGTTACAAAGATTGATATGTCTCCAAAGATTCAAGACTCAAATAAAACTTATTTGCATGGATAAGAAGGTGAAAAGGTGACAGGGAGAGCATCTACGTGCTCACAAGTGCAAAAAGGAACAGAGAGAAAGACAGCTTTTTTCTGTGCCCTAAGTATTTAAACTATTGTCCACAGACCAGGAGGAAAGGAGTTACTCTGATGGTGGCAGAAGAGTTTCAGACCCTTACTTTGATGGTAATCCAGGAGCAAAGTCATCCTAGGGAGGATGTAACTGAGTCTTTGCAGAATAAAGGCTTCCTCAATGTTCTTCCTTTGGGCAGCAGGAATACTGGGGTAAAACTCTGCTTCCATCCCACCTCCTCCATTGATAGAACTGCATGGCTCCTGTACATCCTGAAACAGTTTCAACTGCTTTGGTTGTTGTAAGTCTAGGTGACTGTATGGTTCTGTTCCCCATCCCAACGTACTGCCCCCTGACAGGTATAAGAAGCTTTAAAATGAAAAACCGCCTCCTGAATATTCACTGCAGTAGTTTGAATAATCATGAATTAGCTGAGACAGTAATTAAGCAGAATAAATCAAAGTGCATATTGCAGAATTTCTTACAAGGGACCGCTGCTGTATCAAATAGACATTTTCAACATAAAAAAATATGGAATGTGAAATGTTTGGCACATGGTATTTCAGTTCTGGCACACTGAAAAGAACAACTCTTCCCTCCAACAAATGATGCATAATCAAAATAAATCTGTCTCCTCAGAAATTCATATGGACCTAAGGATTGCTAAGAAGCCAAAAAAAGCCAGACAGTTGAACCATAACCATCTTAGTTTAATCTGTGGTGGCAGAAGGTGTAGTCCAACTTTTAATTCACATTATTTTGAGAATGAAGACATCTTTGCCACAAGCAGACCAAACTACATGAAATTCTGAGAAAGGACATGAAATTCTAAGAAAAAAAATTTTTTTTTTTTTTTTCTTTGTGAGGAGTCAAACACTGGAACAGACTGCCCAGATAAGTTGTGGAGTCTCCATCCTTCATGCTATTGAGTACATACCTTCATGTGTTCTGGGGAAATTCATTCAATCTGATCCTGCTTTGAGAAGGGGACATTGGACCAGATAATCTCCAGAGATTCCCACCTCAAATATTGTGTGATTCTGTGGTTACTGTATATTGCACACATTCTAATAATAATTCTGGAATAAAGTTGACAAAATCTGTCCTAAAATAATTGCTTTCAAACAAAGAGTTTAAAATTTTCATAATAAAATAAACCAAAACAAAAGCAAGTAGATTATCAATAAAGGCGAAAAGAAGATTTGTGGAATGAGTCAAATCAATCAGGGGGCTTTTAGCAGTGACTATAGCAGTGGAACTCTACATCTACGTAACCTAAATTACTCCTCATTAGCACGTAGATTAGAAGTCTCAAAGTAGTCACCAAATAATTTAATCTCTTATTTTCTTACCTGGATTTCTGTATTGCAACTAAATTTCAGCATATGTTCTAGTGTCATATGCAGCAATGAAAAATCACTAACCCAGCCATGCCACACTGGAGGCCAGATTCAGAGAATAGAATTTTCAGTGTAGTGACTTCTCCTCCAAAAGGACAATGGAACTTTGAACTAGTTTACCAAAAAGTAGTTTATTTTAAGTTAAGATACTAAAATGAAACTCCCATAAAAACTACTTAAGAAACAGTTTATTAAAAAAATAACCAAACAAATATTTTCCTGTGTGTTGAAAAGACCACAATTTTGCTTCAAGTGGACAGTTTTAGGAAGAAAAGGTGGCAAGTTGCTTTTCACAACAACAAATGATTACAGATATTATTAAGCAGATGGAAAGCAGAGTACGGTAAACTTACAGGTAAGGCAAACGTGTATTGTTGAAAGTAAATTAGAAATACTGAAAAACTGGAGGCTTTAATGATATTGTCAAATTGACTTAAAAACCAAACCCAAACCAAATGAAAGGAGTGTGAAAGTTGCTGACTGTCATAGCACTTCTTAAAGACTGTAAAACTTCTCAATCATGTATTTTTCCATTTTTCTTATATGAAAGAATTAGAAAAAATCTGCTTGTCCCAATGGTTAATAGGGCTCTTTTCACTGGAAACTTTTATACTGAAGAAAAGCAGAAAAAAAAACCCTGTTAAATTTGTATTTAGAATGACACATTCAAAAGAAAAGGTCACAGATGACACCTGACATTTGTGCTGGGTAAAGGAAAATAAGGTAAAAAAGTGGACTTTTGCAAGGCACATTGGCACAAAGGACTAACTGAAGTTGTGCGAACAGATGAGATAAAATAGAGAAGAAAATGTCTGCAGAAAATCAAAGACAGTATTGGCTCCTGAGATTTGCAAATGTAAATATACAATGCACAAGAAGAAAGAGGCCATGAAATCAGAAGATAAAGTTCAGGTAGGTGTCATTGTAAAAGTACAAGGAGAACAAGAAGTGGGTGATATCAAACGTAGGAAATACCCAAGGAAGTAGAAGTCTGGAGAAAGGTTTTAGAGGCACAACCAGTGACAATGTGCTACCATAAAATGCTGGTGGAATGTCAGAGGGGAAGACTTAGGAGAAAAGGAACACAAAAAAATGTAGTTAGATAAGTTTTCTAAGGAGTTTAGAAATTAAAGTGAGATGGAACATATCTATTAATGACCCATACAAATTATAAAAGTCAGTTCTGGGCAGAAAACAGAAGAGAGAAACTGAAACAAAAACATTGATAAATGGGCCTTGCATGGCTGCCCACACTGAGACAGTTTCACACTGAGAGTCTTTGTATCTAGGTTCTCCCTCCATACACAGTTAAACCTCAAGAGATATGCTAAAAAGTCAATAGAAAACTGTTCATTGTGGCAATTACCCCATAGCAATAGCTCCTTTCAGCTACAGGCTTCAAAATTATTTGATTTTTGAAATGATAAGTTCAGTAATCCTTGAAAAAGTAAATCGATCTCTGAACATTAAAAAAGCTTTTTCATACATCCAAACAAAACACCAACTCAAGTTTTTGTTAATACAAGGTGCACTGTACATTCCTGATAGTAGTTGTGGTCTAAGAAAAGAAACACCAATTACTTCTAGAAGTTAAACATTATAAAAATCCAGATATTGAATAAGTTGCACGGATTGTACTGGGAATTCTTTTTTGAAAATAATGAGATGATATTCACCACTGCAGGATTAGTAAATCACTCTCCATAGGAAGAATTTTACCGTTATTAAAAAAGAGCTGATACACCCCTAGATTTATTTTTATATAGGCGAGTGGATATACACAAAATTAAAATACTGAATTTTAAAAAAAGAATATTTTGAATAAATGGTTAAATCTTGTTTGTTATCTCACTCTACTTTATAAAATACTATAATTGTCAAAGCCCCATACTAAGTGCTACTTTCTGCTTCCCTGATGCTAAGAGCATAAAATGTTTATCATGGTTTTAAAATAAGTATGAAGGGACAGAACAACCAAGTTTCAGGTTGGTGCTCCAAAGAATATGTTGTGGAAGAAATCCAAGTATCAATATTCATTGCTTGTGGCAATTGAATGGGCATTTGCTGGTGTAGCATAGCCCTGCATAAGTGTATGCCTATGTCAGCACACAACAGAGTTAAAATCTTCTTAGATTTAGAATTTGACATGAAACCACGTCAAAGGACTGTCTTAATCCATCCTAAAATAACCATGCAGCTACAAAATGTTTATCAGATAAACAATAGCCGACATTTTGCAAGTTATCAGCAACATACCTATTTCAAGTCATCGCTGGCATACTGAACATGATTTCTCACTGAGTCTATCCTGAAAAATTGCATTGCTTGTAAGTAAATCATTAGCCTTTAGAGCACAGATGTTCTGAGCATCTCTCTCCTACATGGTTCCACATTTCAGGTTCTAATAAACTACTTTCCAAAAACTTTTATAAGAGTAAGGTTTTCTGAGGCTTAAGGAGAAACAAGGTTAAACAGTTTTCATACTTTTATTTTTTTACTTCAAGAAGTAGCAATTGGTTAAAATTGAGTGTAAGGAAAAGCAGACAAATGTACTTGTGTACTACTTGAAAAACGCTCTTCAGTCTTCCAGATTAGAAATTTTCAAATGTATTCAGTTCAAAAAGTGAAGGATGCAAAATTCCCTGCTTCCCCCAAAACATTCCGACATTCAGGGCTTGAAAATTAAGTAAAAGGTGAAATTATTTGTCCAAATGTACACAAGAGGCAGACATTGTAAGCATAAGTGTTGATCTATAAATATTAATCAGCACAAGACAGCATAATATTTTATGGTTTAAAGTACTAAAATTTCCTAAAAGAATACTGAATTACACACCTCTGTAACTGAAATACAACTTTTTTGTTGAAAAATGAACATTTAAAACCAGAAAAATTTGAATATGAATTGTTCCCCTACTTTAGAAATCCACGAAGAGTGTATGTGTTCTAAGGGCCATAACTATGTATTTTTTGATATATGCAGAGATCAATGGCCACCACAGGGTGAAAAATTTAAATAGTTTCCAGAGTAGTACCAGATTGGACAATTCAACACCAATGATGCTTTAAAGAATTCTGAGAGGTACTCTTGATGTCTACAGATAAACTCATTCTAAATAGTTCCTTTGAGACTGAAAAATTCTAAAACAAAAGTGTTGGTTCACTACACATTTACAAAATGCAAATCTGGAATATGTTCATTGCTTTTGATGCACAAGTCAATGCTCACTGCATAGCCTTCATCCCACTACACTGACTTTGCTTTGTGTTAGCAAAATTCAGCAAACCTTGATTACACTATACAGTCAAAATTATTTTATGGCAGTTGTGAGCCATTCCCACAAAACAATTTTCCGAATTCATGGAAAAGAACCTTTGTAGTGTTTCCTTTCCGAAGCAAATAAAAGTGAGAATGTATTTCTTATACTATTGGATAATTCTGATGACATAATAAATCTTATAACTTAAAGTGCAATGAAAATGAGATGACACAATAAAATATATGCTTATCAATAGGCAAAATAATTTTTAAAGCTGTTTTAAATTCTGCTCATTGGAAAGCATGAAAAAGACGTTGATTTACTTTCAGCCATGCTAAAATCAGATGCATAGATGGAACTTTTGAAAAGGTCTAGCTTTTCCAAAATACCAAACTGCACCTTTGTAAATCCTGAAATTAAATAAATTAAATCATGGTACATAAAAACAATTTTAATTTTTAGGACAAAATACTCTGTCTCCTAAATTCCATGTTTACAGAACCTGCAGCAATAAGCAAATCACAAAAAAACCAAAGAGATTATTTATCATTCCATGTCATGTATTAATTTCTTCTTTGGAAAACTAGGAGGTCTCTATATTGAACAGTGTACACGCAAGAGAATACTCATGCAGGTGCAATTCTTAAAAACATATAACTGTTGATTCTTTTCAATGTTTTTGGAATTCACACAAACCTTCCTTTTTGTCTTCTGCAGCAATCTTCGCTTTTGTGTCTGTTATATCTTTGAAAGAGGCCAGGAAGAGTACTACATCTCCTTTTTCATTCTTTATAGGAACAATATCCAGTAAGCACCAGAATGAAGACCCTGCAAGGATAAAGAATGAATTTAATTCAAACAGCTGTCTTTTAGCTGGGGGGGGGGGGGGGGGGGGGAAGTGCTTATTTAGGAGGTCAGTAGTCAGGGAATCACAGATGTTCAGCTCATGTAAATCACTTTGCATCATTGGTGAAGCTCTGTAATACTGCTTTCTCCAGAAGCAAGACATTAATTTAAATGCAAAATTTATCTACAGGGATCATTAATAGAGTTTAATGAAGCTGCTTACTCCTCTGAAACCATGCTTTCCTTTGAACTCTCCACTGATGGTGCTTATTTCCTGGAACAGCTTTCACTTTGTTAACTTGGCATCTGAAGCACTCATGTCTGCTATAGAATCATTCTGCCTTTATCATCTGACTAGATACTCATTAAAACCTCTTGACAGAAGACCTGACAGTCAGAGCATCATTTTACTAATTCAAAGATATTTAAACTAATCAGATATCAGACTTAGAATAGAAATAAACTCATTGCACAGACGTTGAGAGATATAATATCAGACATCTCTAAAATTATCAGCTATCTTAATTTCTTTAATTAAAGAAGTTCACCTTTTTAAGACTGAAGTTGGACAAAACTGAGCTTGAAAATATTTTTAATTCTTGTTGACTTTTCTCTGTCCACACCTGCTACATAGTGATGCAGTTTATAATAAATTCTTACTGTTTACATCACACATCCTGTTTGCAAGATATGTTCAATTCCAGTGACATAGTTCATAAGTTTCCTATCAACCCCACTTGGAAGTAGAAAATATTTAATGCCTAGATGCAAACATCCTAGATCCCACTCCCATCCATTCTGGGGTAACAGCCCAGTACCAGACCTTTTTCCCCTTCAGGTTTTAGGTATCAATGCTAACAACTTCCACCCACCATCAGCCTACTAATATTATTTATAAGAGATAAAAATACCACTAGAGAGTTTAAAATTTATTTTTTGTACGTCTCTACACTTACACAATCTCCTGCTTCACAAAATACTATTTTTAGCATTCATTTACAAACAAAAATCTACTTAAATTCGTAAAAAGAAACAGAACTAGCTCCCTGGACCACTGCTGCCTCAGCTGACTACTGCCAAATGATCAGCTGAGCTTTGGAGGGCTCCTTAGGAACAGCAAGCAGAATAGCCACTTCCTGCTGTGTTGTCTTTTGAAGTTTCCAGTTTTGAAAAAGAACTGGGCACAGGAAGGTCACCGTTAAGTTTTATAATTTGGATTTTCAAGTGGAAGTTCCCTGGTTGCCTTTTGAACACAGTAGATGAGCATGATAGGTGAAAGAGCAGCTTTTCTTTTGAACGACCAAGACAGTTAAAGGTACAAAAATTTGCTTCAAAGGAAATTCAGCTGGCCCTCTCTGCCATGATCAAACTTTCCAAGAGTCACACAGGCAGCTTTGAGACTAACATTACTAGTTCAACAATCTGGCAGCACTTCCACTTAAGCTGTTTGAAGAAGGGACAGGGAGAAACTGGAACAGGAGGAAAGAAAGCTGGAGGACAGAAAAACCCATGGAAAGAAGCAGACTGGCTTTGTATTGGGTTTAAATATTCTTATTTTGAGATTTGAAGACAAAGCAAGAAAAGATGCCCTTTATAAAAAAAGTAAAACTTATGTCAGAATCAGAAGCAAGACATTTCTATTGTTCTTTCTCCCACTTTGATTCTCCATTCTTCTTTTTTAGAGAGATTTGACTGTATTAAAAATTCTGGGAAAAACTGCTCAGTAGCATTGCTGTCAGCAATGTTTTAGAGAGTCATCACCTTCCCAATCTGAAGTGGTCCATTGACACACTACTGTCACAAGAGAGATGCAGAGACCACAGCAGAGTCGGAGGGAGAAAAGAAGAAGTTTCATTTTCACTTTCAGCTTATATAGATTTTTAGAAATGAGACCACATTGGTAGACTGAGGCTCAACCTCTTCAATTCCACTGCTCTGAGAAAGTGTCCATCAATTGTCCCTCCTACAGAGAAGAATGCAAACAATACAGATATTTACAGAAAACATTGCTTTGTTTACATGAAAATGTGTGAGAAATTCTGATTCCAATTTAGAAGGCTGAAAAACAGGGCAACAGTCCATTCAAAGAGAAGAAGCATTAAGAATCTTTACTGCTTAAATTAGAAACATAAGTCTTTACAAAATACTATCATAACTTCTAAACTGGTCAAACTCCTATTGGCAAAATGACTTTCTACCTGGCTGCATTCTAGCAGTAGTTTCAGTGGGCAAGAAGCCTCTCTCAGCTTCTTCTTCTAAACACCACCAAGAGGGCCAATGATCTTTTAAGATGATGTTTCTATCTCCTCCAGAAGTGGAAGCATATCTTACTATTGTCAATTGTTATGTGTCTTTTCTACACACACACACACACACACACACACATATATTAACCATTAAGGCCTGAAAGAAAGTTGCAGACATCAGCCATTTCAAACAAACCTGACTCAGTTACAGTAATATTGTCTGAAATGATAGATTTGTAAGTTTAAGGGAGTTATTACAACAGGATTCATCATTAGAGATGCATTAATTTAATATTTAATGGTTTCATGCATTGGCTCTTTTGTATAATCAAAGTAAGTGCATTTGAATTCTTTACAGATAAATATTTGTCACTAAACAATGGTCACTGAAATTGTTCCACATGCTGTCATTATTTAATTTCTCTCAATCACATTTTCTTTCATTTTCTCATTCTCCTTCTCTGTAAATATATCTGAAAATATTTTGTCTAAGCAAAGCAAACATGCATAAATCATGGTGTGTGCCACTAAAGAAAACACACATCCAATACATGCACAGGCTACTTTGCTCCTGAAGAGTTCCAAGCTAATGCCCTGTGTAGTGTGCTGTCAGTCTGTCTTGGCTGTAGTCCTGGCTGTATTTATACACTGACTCTTTAGAAGTCCTAAATCTGAGCTAGTTGGTTTGGTGGGGGTCTTCAGTGTTTTAATTTTGTTTGTTTTTTCTGCTTTTTCTCAGAAAAGAACAAATGAATATGAAGTAGTTTTTGGATTAGGTGAGATGATCTGGTTTAAGTCAGGACTAGGTCAATATAAGGCTGCATTCTGTCAAGAACAGAAGACCTCTCTTTTTCACTGTTGAGGAGCATCTTGGAAAAATAAGCTGCAATGCAATCTGTTACATGCTTTTACTGAAGGTCAGCATGGCATAATTCTATAAACCAAAAGCAGAACTTTCTCCTCATCAAAAAAAGTAGTGCCCTATTTTGTTACAGTCCTTTCAAATGCAATCATCTGTGAGGCACAAATTCCTTCCCTGCTTCAGATGGTGCGTACAAAGGTTTTCTGTATTGTCAAGAGTCATCTACCAAAGAAATTTCTTTTGGAGGTTTATTTATATACAGATTCTTTTTATTGCTTCAAGCCACCACTCTTGGAGAAAGAGTCTAATCTTTCTCTTGCGTTAAGAAGTGAAGGGTCAAAATATATTTTAATATCCTCAAGGCTTATATAAGCACATCACAGGGAAGGAGAAAAGAAACCAAATGAAGCATAATCTTATCACAAGGCAATTTGGCTATAGTCCACCTTTTTATATATATAAAAAAGAGAGTGCCTTATGGTCACTCTCTCAACCACCCTTTCTACCTTTCCTCGTTCTGACAGCTAGAAGTCTGTCCTCAGACTGAAATCAAAACAAGGGTCAACAGACAACAACATTTAAAAGGGAGGTTTTTTTACAAAACCCTGCCATTAGAATGCCAGTAGCCTTCAAAAACAAACACTCTTTTCACTAGAAAATAAGGTCTGTTTAAGCCATGGGACAGACTGAGACCATTAGCTCTGCTGATGAACTGTGTGCACTCACCCTGTCTAATATGTAATCTGCAGTCATGCCCACCCCAGACAGAGCCCAATGAAATACTAAGAATGGAAATATCTTTGTAGATATTTGGTTATTGCAGAGGTTTCATAATAGAGATTTGATGTGGGATGATGGTCTGCAAAGATAATGCAATTCTTTAACAAAATAAATAAACTCTGCACCCATCGTGTTAAAATTTTACTTAATACATTTTTAGTCATACATATATCTAAGAAATACTTGGAATGAATGGTACTTGTGCAAAGTTACGGCTTCCTTTTGCTCTTGACAGTCTGGGAGTAGTTTCATCCAAGAAGAAAAGCTTAAAGCTTCCTTTTACTTTTTGGCTTGTGTGGTTATATCCACTTCCAGACCTTCAATTCCTCATGACTTTTCTTGCCACACTGCTCTCCAAAAGGACAATGATCCAGTTTATACTGTCCCTTCCATCATTCAGGGGCCAGAAATAACAAACAAATTTCTGTGATCTATCTCCACTTCTCTGTGGTGCAAGGAAGAGTGATCAAGCTCCTTTGTGAAGCTCTGAATCTGCACATAGCATGTCAAATCAACCAAATTTAATGGTTCCTAGACTAAGAACCCAAGTATCTTAAGAAAAAGAGAAAGTTTAAATGGTTTGTGTGCTAGATATAAAAGTCTTGCGGCACAAAGCAATAGCTCTCCAAGGAATAATTACATATATGCATAAGAGGGCAGAATAAGGCTTCACAAGCCATCATAAATCTGGAATATATTTTTGTTTAGGTCCATGACTTAGTAAATAAAATGCTCTTCTAGGGAGATGCAAATCAAGCCTTAAAGAAAACTATTATAACATATCACCTTATTTCCAGGGATTTATGTAGAAGACAAAGATAGAAATATTTTCATGAAGATAGCTGCAATAATTTGTCAACAAGATTGATGCTAAGTCCTCAGCATCACAACAGTGTCTCATTGGTGGTTACTAATTATTATCAAAATAAACCTACTGCTGGAGGCATCATGACATCAGAGATATTTGAGCCTGTTCATTTCCACTTTTCCATCACAGAAAGTGTGCATTTCAAGACTGACACACCAGGACGCCAAATACTTCTTCTGAGGAAACCAACTCTCTTTTTCATCAGCTTACCCAAAAATTCCCAGCCTCACCAATAACACATAATTTTGAAAGTTATGTGGTTTTCACAAGATGTCAACATTTTGTTAAGGAAAGCAAAGTGAAAAGAAAGCAATACTTAAAAAAATTGCAACTGGACTGAACAGGGAAGGGCAGGAGCTACAACAAAACTATAGCTATAAATTGAAATACTTTCTCTATTGTAAAAACCATAACTTTGAAAATGATCAATTAATACAGCTAATGCAAAGTTCTGCTGCTTTGAGCAAATTATCACCTCACTCTTCTCCATCATTTCTGCAAAAATCAAATTTATAAGTTAACAAAATCTGAATTTTTTTTCTTGAATTCTACTATTGCAGGTGCCAGCTTATCTGCTACACCTAGTGACATTCTTTAGCCAGAAAAAAAAAAAATTGCAAAACTAAGAACTCATATGGTCTATGATGAAACTGACTTATATGGGAACAGGTGTTAACATTTTCATACGAGTGGTAAAGAAGACTCAAGAACTTGTTTCCCCACTTCTGTGTGACCACCAGATCATGTTTGTATCCTGGAAGTAAGCCACCTTAAAAGTTTTAACAGTCAATGAAAATTTATTCTGAAACTGATTTGTAATCCATTAATGCATTTCAAATGGATACATTCCAGAATTTATTTCCATCTCAAAGCAGAATACAGTTGTGTCCCAAGAATTTGGTAGATGAAAGATGGTAGTAAGACACTTCAATAAAAAAGCAAAAATTGTATTTCAGTATGAATAAGGAGGGAATTATTAATCCTGTGGAGTTGATTTAAAATTTGATAAAAATAGCTCTCCAATCCTCTATATACCCTACAGAGTTCCATGTGCAATTATTCTAACCTATTACATCTCATTGGAGATACACAAATCCATCCCTCCATGTCTTCCCAGCCTTTTCTGTGCCCAACTCTGTTCCTTCTGCTGCCAGGTAATCCAGTGCCTCTTATGTCATAAACCTCATATTGCCCAGCATGTCTAATTTTCTCTGCCATCACTGCCATGATGGAGAGATGAACAGAGGGAAAGGGTGCCCTGAGGGGCGACTCTTTTCAACACAGCAATCTCCCACCCTTGCCTCTCCTGCAAATTGCCAATGTTAAGCAGAGAGAAGCTTAATTCACAACTCTGAAGTTTCTGTTTGTCACTTTTTGGACACAAACTGCTGGTGTTATGGCAGCTCCTAGTTTGAGTGTATGTGTTTTCCAGCCTTAGTGTGGCTGCATGCAATAGCTAACACAGTGTCTGTATGCAACAGCTAGTACAGTCTGCAGTGAATGTTTTATACAAACTGATTTATGAGCTCCAGCATGTCTACCTTTCAGCTTTGTTTACTCACCTTTCTGAGCTCTCCTTGTATAGCTCCACTACCTTCCCTCCTTAATGAAACCATTTCATAATCCTCTAGTTACCCTGAGTTTTCCTTGAACAAAAGCAGAGAACTAAGCAATGTGTTTTAATGCCGTGTGAGATCCATTATCCTTAAGCATACCACTCTCTTTTTGTCTGCCCTAATTTTCTTTTCCTATCTCCATCCAGATTAGAAAAGAAAACGACATTTAAGGAGATAAGTATTTCCCGAATGTAATACATTTACTGGTCTGTAGTTATGACAATTAGCAAAACACAGAGGATTATCTAAAAACTCAGTTAAGTCAGTGAGATGCATTCTGTCTAAATGCAAAAAGCTTCAGGGTAGACTCATAAACATTATCAATCTGTAACTTACTCTCTCCTCCTCCAATGATAATTACTTTGTCACAGTTATATTAGTTCAGGGCATTCAGCATTTGTCAACCAACTCCTGGGAAAGTACTAATTGAGACAATCTATTTATATGAACAAATATACAATATCTATCACTAAAATGAAAAATAACCCAACCAAACCAAAGCAAGATAAAACAAAATGCAGTTTCTTCAATATCTTTATAGAGACCGCTTCAGAAATAGCCAAGCTTGATCTTTCCTGATCAGTTGTCTTTAATCTGTTGCTTTCAGTCAAGCAATTTCCAAGTAAGCCAAATTTGCTTTCCATTGATTACTGTTTTTTTGAAATCTATTGCTAAAACTGTGTTTATAGCCTATGGTTATTCCTTTTGGACTTTTAGAGTCAACCTGTAGATGCAATCATAGCAGTAAATATGATTTCTCAGCCTACTGCAGAATGTACTTCTGAAAAAAGGCAAGAAATTTTTTAAAAACAGAATAATCTCAGATGCATTATATATGTCTGGATATATATTTGCATATATATATATGAATAAAAATGTATTTATTATTTTGAAATTGTATCCTTTATTTTCACACCTGAAAGAGTTAAAGCACACATTCACTTAAACATAGTCATGTTTTCAAATTACTTTCTTTTGCTTTAAACTCATTATTGTATTATCTGAAAAGAGAGACTTCAAAGATGATGTGAAATTTACTGCAAGCAAAAAACCCAGGAACTTCCAAACAGACCACTACACCTATAAAGAAAAATTTCACATTTTTAAATTTAAAAATCAAGTGATAATTATATAAACTAAAATATATGCAAAATATTTTTGTAACCCTCACTCTGGTGTATCTGGCAATGGCAGCCCCTAGAAACAGAAGACCTGGAATCTGCAGAATGGGAGATCTCCCAGCACTGGAAGAGGTTCTGGCTGCAACCTCGTGCTTATTCATAAAGTTTTTTAAAGACATGACACGGAGAAAAGGGGATTCTGCTGGTTACTTATCCACTTACATTGAAAGGCTACATTTTAGAAACTAAAGAATGTATTTTACACTGCTTTTCCCACAGGGAAATGTCAGATAATATTTTATCTGTATAAATCCTTGTCTAATCTGTTAATATAATTCAGAAGTTTTCAGCAAGTTTACAGATTTTCTGTTGAGGCCATGATTCAAGAACTTGAACCTGTACTTCATATACAGTTCCATGGGCACCTCTCTGGAAGGAGGGGGCTAAAGCTGGGACCTGAGATGGAGTTGAGTCATGGATCTGAACTGATAATTCCATCCTGTCAAGTCTGAGGTTTTTTTGTACAGAAGGGTTTTGAAACAATTTGTAATTACTAAGCAATATATTAATTACTGGGCAATTATGTAACATGGTAGAGAGGATTAATCTTCCCAATTCATCACTTCAGTCCATGTGAGCACATGCTGTAAACAGTCTCTGAACCTGTCCAATGAAACAAATTGGTAACTCCACCAGTTGGAAAGCAGCAGGTTTTAACTTTCCAGTTATTTGACTGCTCTATAAAATCAAGCTGCTTTTGCAATTCCCTACCCAAATCAGTGAGAGGGTTCAGTGTTCAGAGCTAACACAAGCCTCCTACCACCTTCCAAAAAGCTATGGAGCTAAAGCAAGAATCCATTGCAGTGTCAGCGCAGGAGGTGGCAAACAGTTTGCATCATAATCCAGAAGGTGGATTTAGGGATCAGGGACAAATAAGGGAATGTCAGCAGAAAGAGGCATATGGTCATCTGGAGGAATGATACTTTGAACTTTCCTTTTCCAAAGAACAGCCTAATTCATGGTAAAGCACAGGCACCCAACTCAGCTTTTAGCCAAAGCTTGATTTAAATCTCATACAAATAAAAGGCAGCAGACTAAGTGTGGCCATAAAATTGCTAGAAAAAATTGAAGAGAAGGGTGACTAGTCAGATGTCCTGTGAACATCCTTCTGCAAAATAAATACCAATATCTCTTACTAAAAATGGATGCATAAAAAGTAGCAAAATTAAATGTCTTTTGAAAACTAAAAAAACGCATCCAGCAGCACCAACAGCCATTCATACCAGGTGTAGCTGCAAGCCCAGGGTGCCTGTGTGGAAACACTAATTGCATCTGTTAGCAGTGAAGGGCATCAAGTTGTAGCAATATAACAAGTAACAGGAAAATTTCACACAGATTTATTTACGTATTAATGTGGTTCTAGAAGAACAAGCCTTTTATCAGTGAATTATGCTTTTAATACATCATGCTGCTACTGAAAGAAGCTGTTAGCCAATATCACCTTGAATGTCATCAGAATGAGGTATCAGCACTGTCAGTAGGCTGCAGTCTTGTTGATGTCTCATTGAATTCTAGAAAAAGATCCAAATGGTTTAGATCACATTGCATACAGCAGATTTTGCTGCCTTTTTTTTCCTTCTAACTAAAATTCATCCCCTTGTTTTGTCTTCTTTCAGGCTTTTGTTGACCACTTCACCCAGGTCTCTGTAGACTTTAAGCCAGGGCACTACAGAAGAGCAGTAGCCTGCTCTGTCTTCCTCTTCTGCTGCAGGGACTGTCTCTAAAACATCAAAACATTTCAGAAGTACACATCACCTTCCATCAGAAGCCATGGGTCAAGCAAATGAAGGGTTTGGAGAGAAAGGAGGCAAAAATTCCCTCTTCTGTGAAAAAAAGAAGGAAAATAAGGACCTATCTTCTGTCTATATTCTATACTGCTTTTTAAAGAGGAAGACTTTTCAAAAATCAGTGAAATTTCCTAATGATTAATGGGTTACATGAAAGGGGGAAGTGAAAAAGAACAAAAAACACAGAAAAAAAGAAGAAAAAGGAGAAAAAAAGAGAAAAGAAATAGATAAGAGAAAAAAGAAGATAAATTATTCTTTTATTAATGTGAAAATTATTTTTTATGGCTCAAGTAATACTAATTAGATATTACCTTCAGATTAATCTTTCTGTGTAGCTTGCCTTTTTTATTTCCCTCCTCTTGTATTTTGTACTATAATTTAGCAAATGTGAGCAAGCCTACCACAAAAGCTTTTTAGCTTTCTTATTTTTAAATGAAGTTTTTAAGGCAGAGAAGCAGCGAAGCCACATTGCAGTGAGGCCACATTGCTACAAACTGCTCTGTCAAGCAACTTGTCAAGGGGCTTTCTCTACATTAGTAAGTAGAAAATTGTCACTAGAAAATAGTAGAAAGTAGTCACAAGAAAATGGAGATCTCTGAACAGAATTTTTTTCTGCAGTCAGAAAATTCTAATAAATGCCCCTTTTCTTACTGCTGGGCTTAACTTCCAAAAGACATGGTGGATTTCAAGACGTTGTTAAAGAAGGCAGCCAGTTAATGTTAACCTGGTCCTATACAATTCCCATGTTTCAAAATGCTACAGAATATTTTTGGACAACCATTAAAAGTGTGAGTTTAAACTTCTTGTTGGAAAGAATGGATACCATTTATGCAATAACTTTCTGTAGAGAAGCTTGAGCAAAATCTGATTTTCTTTCATTTTAAAAGAAATTAATTTCTCCTCAATCTCTTCATAATTAATTAATTCTTCTACAATTCTAAATAACGTTGAACTCTGTTTAAAAAAAGCTTTTCTGTTTTCTTAACACAAGGAATGCATTAAATAGAAATGTTGCACAGCCTTTGCTATGTTACTCATGCACAAACATGGTAGAGGCAATGTATGGGCTGAGCCTTATTTCATTTACCTGTGGCTGTCATTGCTGTTCATGGGAGACCATTATTACACCCAGACTTCAAACAGCCTTTTGCCTGATGAATTCAGTAGCTCAGTAAGAGAGTCTGACTTTCACTCTTTCTCTACCCATATTCTGCCAATCTGAAACAATACCTTAATCGTGACCTTCCAGATATGGATACAGCCTTTTCAAAACACATACTCTCATGAAGTGATGAGAAGAGAGAAAATACCTTGATTTTACCTTATTGACTTGTAATAAATGAAGAAATAAATACAGAAATTAAATACATCATAACTTACTGACTTTACAATTTACTTACCAAACCTTTAGAGACCAAGAACTACAAGGAACATGCCTAAGACATAACCCAGACTGTGTTTAAATCAATGTACACATAGAAGCTGACAAAGTGTCCCTTGATTCCTGGTTAACTGTCACAGATAAAGCAAGCTCTACTTGCACCCAAGTCCTAAAGCACCTTCTAAAGACAGTCCCAGCAACACCCACTTGCTCCAGTCCTCTTACAGTGGGGATTTTTAACTATGCACAAAAGCTTGTGCAAACAGCCCTTTTTCTGGGGTGCAAAGAAAGGATGGTCACCACAGTGAAGTCTCTCAAAATGTCCATAAATCAGAAGTGGCCACTGCTGATTACACTGTATTTCACACAGCTTATACATACACAGAAGGAGGGCAATATCCTTTCAATGAAGGAAGGCTGTGGAAGTTCTACATGTTTTAAAATGTTGTATGTAAGCACAGACCTCTTTTCAAAACACTACAAACCTAATTTTGAGACAAAGGAAATAAATCTAATGGGGTCGTAGGGGACCCAGGGTGTGACCTTCTCAGTAGCTGAAGATGGAACGCTTAGACTGGACTAAGTCACTGATTACAGGGCTTATTATAGCATTATCTTAGGCTGGAACAGAAAAGGAAAAGAATCCACAAAGTTATTTAACTGTACTTCATTTTGAGGGAATGTGAAGACCTCATTTAACTACCTGTACTTGCTATTGACAAATTTCAGGAAAAGTCTGACAGGGAGAAAAAGAAGGGTTTATTTAAATATAGTTTCTCAGCATAGTGTCCAACTGCTTTTAGATTGTTCTACACAAGACATCCAGGAGTGAGTGTTTTTCTCATAACTCACTTGAATTTCGAAAGGTTAATTTGCATTTCCATTATCATAATTGACAACTTAATTTGTTGCAGATGTTTTTAAGAAAATGTAGAAATAGTAACAGAAAAAAAGTTAAAAATCAGCTCCTAAGCAATATAATTTTAAAACTTTCTTAAGAAGGCAACAATCATAAAATTCCTTGTCTTTTAATAGTCTACTTTTCTGATTGTCTTCAAGAAACTAATATAGCTCTGTTAAAGAAAAAGAAAAAGCAAGAAACTGACTGAGGAACCAAAATAAATACCGAAACTATGATGAAAAGTATATTTTGAGTTGAATTTTCAAAAGATATCTCTCTCTGAAGCTGCTGTATCTGCTGCCATGGTTCCAACACTTCTCTCTTTCTAATATGGCAGAAAATGTTCAGGATGAGGAGTTACCACCAGTCTATCCTATTCTAAGAATCCATTAAAATTTCCAAAAAAGAACACATATAGAAAAATGTTTTTGTCCACTTCTAGTAGCATCAGAAGGATTGGTCAGAGCACAACTGCTTAAGATCATTCTTGAAATCCAAACCCAAATGACAAAGGCAATGAAATGCTGCAGTTCATCCAGCACAGACAGACAATCTACTTTGCTCAGCTTCCTACCCAACTCCTTGCACACCACTCTTGATGCACTACCAGCTCAAAGCAGTCTGGAATTTCCATGAAATTGCATGTGGATTGCTGGGGTTGCTTTAGTTATAGCAATCATTCCTTTAACAATTACTGAGCAGAGGTGCTATGTGAATTCTTTAATGATGGTTAAATAACTGTAGAAGGTCCATATTCAAGCTTAATAAATTAATATATGTTTAGAATTAACAGTCTAGTTTAATGATAAAAACTGAATAAGCTTTGTAATAAGCTTAAATCAAATTTAAAATATTATAAAATGTGACAATTAGGGAATAGATGCATGTTCATCTATTTCTAACCTTGAATGTCTGCCCCCAAAACCAGGACACATATGATTGACATTTTAGACCAAATCCAGAAAAACAAACCAAGTGTAAGTTACTGTATTCATACATCCATGTGCCTCATAGCAATGTTGTACTTACTGTTAAGATTTCAAGACATATTCTGAGGCACATCAGTCTATTCTGTGAGCTCAGAATTACCCCTGAGGCTTGGAAATGCTTGTTTGGTCTTGTAGTTAGGCCTGCAAAACAAGGCTGTGCTAAATAGGAGCCTAAAGCCAGATGGGGGTTCCCTTCTAACACCCTAAAGCCCTACCAGGACATTGAAATGTGGTAACTAGACATTACTAGCTGTCTCCCACTGACCTATATTCCTGGCATAATACAAGCCCAAATTACAATGATTTTCCATATTGGACATACTGGAATGTACTCATACAATCATTTCAGGGATATTATTCCCAAAGCTCTTATGTCTTAAAATATTTTTAAAACCTTTTTCTGGACAAAGACAAAGTTGAATAAGCTTAACGCCTTCAGAAGTTCAATTGTTCCTCTGAAAAAAAAATCCCAAACCCAAACCAAACCCAAAAACATGTAGCTAAAGTGGCTGATTTGCCAAATTTGGAGTCTGAACCTTGCAGCTCTGTTGAAAAACCAAGATTATTTTTAATACAAATTTTGCTTTTATACAAGAAATTATCATCCTATTTTAATACCAGTGTTTCCCAATGGTACAAAAATACATTGAAATGAAAAATATAATGGGAAGTTGGGGAAATTTACTCCTTTTTAGAAAATATATTAGGAAAGCTTCCAGTCAAATTATACAGAGGGATGCATGTAGGATGGATAGTGGGAATTCTTTTAGCCTCAACAATTTGTCTTTATCTATTTATCTGCGATTCAGCTGCTTCTCCTCTAATTGACCTGCAATCTCTTTCTGCTTGTATTAATTATATCTGTTACAGATTTGAAGCACTCCTTTACAATGTAAAGGAATCACAATTTATCAATCAGGACAAAGACAATGAAATGAATGTCTTAGATTTATTTCTTTAATTTAAATACCTTGAAATATCTTCTTTCCATGCCCAGTTATCACTATAGAATACTGGAAAAAAGCAGGTTAAAACAATTTTTCCTATATATTCAGACATGTTTTACAATTTGGAACTACTTTATTTGAATAACCTTTCTGAAACAATTTCAAGAAACTATTTGAATCTCTTCTATATGCTAAAAAACAAAACCAAACACAAGCCTCCCCAGAAAGCCTAGACAAGGAAGCATTTAGCAGGATCTTCCAGATTAACTTCAAACTTTCATACTATGAAGAACAGCAATCGTGAACACAAGCCAACTAAGGAATATTCTTCTTTTTATTAGTTAGTGAAAATGAAGTTTCCTTCTCCAAACACTCCAAATTACTTTTCTGTCATTATGCAGTTATCATTTTTAGAAAATTGCTTTTTAAAGCATATAATAGTAGTATTATTATTTGAAAGGAAAATGTTTCATTAATAAAGACAGAAGAAGAGAAAACCTATGAGAAAAATGTGGTCTAGACATATGCCTATAAACTCTAGCCATATAATAAAAGAGAAAGTGATACTCAACAGCCATGAATCCACTGAGCCCATGGATCACTCAGCTCCTGTTACCCTGGTTAAAATCCTGTTGTTATCTCAAACTTAGTGTCAGCCTGCTTGAAGATCACATGCATGTGGCAATAGGAATATATGGAATAAAAACACTGAAGGAGCCTGATATAAATGAAAGAAGCTGGGAATTGTGCATCATGAGCTGCTGTCTTCTGTTCCTCATGCATCTTGACTGTCAAATTGTCCTTATATATCGCTTGCCATAGCAGTCCAAGCTTTGCTGGCGCAATTTGAAATTTCCTGTAGTCTATGGGGTTGCTTAATGCTTGGAAATTTTCTTTATGTGACAATACATATATACTTGAGCATAAATTTTTCACATTTTGAAAATCATTATTATTGTGTTTATACATAGTAGCTGTTGAGAAGAAATCCCTTGGCTCATTCAGATATCTGAACGTTTTACTCATGGCATTGAAAAATTTACGTAGCTTATCTTGTGGTGAATATGAATATTTTCATTGCAACTTCAACAATAAGACTTCAGTATAAGAAAAAGAATAAAAAACAGTGTCATACTGAGTGCAAATAAATGTCTCACAATGCACTTTAGTACCCTGAATTTCTCCTATGCAACTTTGTAACATATTTATTTAAAATCAATAAAACAAATATAAACATGGTCTCAATGTGTACCCTACAGTCATTATTTAAATCTATTCTTATAGGCTGGATGATAGACACACTAAAATAGTACTTAGAAATGAACATTATATATTATATGCATGATATACTATATGCTAAGTTTCAGTCCTTATGACTAACAGAACAGGAAAGACAGACTTACCATTCTTCTTATAGAACATGATTTCTCCTTTAAATTCTATCTTTTCTTCCAATGATTTCTCAATTTGAAGAATCATCTGCTCATTTGTTTCAGCACCAAGTAAAAATTTACAGCTGCAGCTCTTCTGCATGACTTCAGTCCGTGCAAATCCAGCAAGCTCACAGAAGCCATCAGAGCAGTAAACAATGGGGAATCCCTTAGCCACCTGAGCATTTGCAAGGATGAAGTTACTATCTGCAGAACAACAAAAAAGCAAAGTATGAGTTAAAGTCTGAATTCTACACCGCTTGACATAGTACTTTATTTAGCATTAAAAGAAGATGCTAAGAAGAAATGTCTGCCCACAACTGAACAGACATTTTAAAGCAAAGCCCCAACTGCCTTCAAACAAGGATCTAACTTCTGGTTTTGGATTATTATTCTGAAATTAAATCACAGGTCTAGTCCACAGATCATATACAGCGGTTCATGGTGTTGTGCAGTTTGCCTCACTGTCTCGTCAAGGAATACTTTATGATAGTTGTCTCTGAGATAGATGTTAAAACATGTAAACACAACCACTTGACCAAAGACCAGTGACAAATATCAAAATTTTGAAGAAATTTGAAACATTATGTTATGCTGCCACTCAGACTACTCTGCAATCTGAACAGACACAGCTACATCATAAAAAACCCCAAAAATCTCCATGGTCTCAATAAGATAATATTGACCTATGTCAGCAAACTGATTTATTCTATACAATTTTGCAAGGGAGTCTTTAAAATCACAGTTGAGCCAACACACCCTATGTGGAATTAGGGACATTCTAGACTACAGGGAATTATTTGTCCTTTATGGGGGGTTGAGTTGATTTTGTTGGGGTATTTTTGTGGTTGTTGTTTGGTTGGTTTGTTTTTGGTTTTGGTGGTTTTTTGTTTTTTTTTTATTTTTTGTGGAAAAAAGATTTCATCCAAAATCAGTCACCTGTGTTTTGGAACCCCACCATATTTCTTCCATATGAAAGAGGCATATTAAAGATCCACCATTCTGTTATATTTAATTATCTTTATAATTTTTCATTGCGTTTAAGCTGCAACTATCGTGTATTATACATGCAAGAGTAGCATATTCACATGGGCATCAACCAACCAAATGTGATGTCCCAATTTGATTTCAAATCTTTGGCAAATCTATCAGTTGAAGCTAGTAGCAGCCTAATAGCTCATTGCCATCCCTTTCTGAAATGTTTTAGAAGGCTTTGTACCTCAGAACTTCATCTTCAGTCTATGTCAACAATTCTGACCCTTTACAGTCCTTTTCAGTTATCTGGGAGACCCTTTCCAGATAACATATGAACTTCTTCATACTTTTTTTTTTTTTTTTTTTTTTTTGCATGTGTTTCCATATCTTAAAGTGAAAAATAATAATAATAAAAAATACGGGCAGAATCTGTCTACATTTCACATTGAGGGAGGAAAGACTATTTTTTACCCATTGCTTGTTAAGGAATGTTTACTTTATAGCTTGCTAGCAGGAGCTTAGGAGCACTCTAGTCCCAAGACAGACATCTCTCATTTTTCAGACTTCTGTGCAAGTGAATTCATGTGTATGTATTAAGGGGAAATACTATTAACTAACCCATAATCCCTTGATAAATATTCATAAATTTAAAGAGAAAAAAATGAATTATTTTAATGGAAAACTCAGGCTGATACACCTAATCCCCATACAGGGATATATTATTTATGATTGGGAAAGGAGGGACAGAATTCATACACTAAAACAGAGAAAAAAAATAAGTCTGGTTTTCAGTCTGAACTGTCACAAGAGTTCTACATCTGTGAAATCCCAAGAACTTCAGCTATGTTACTCTTTAATTACCCAAGGGATAAAATACTATGTCTTATACTGCTTTCAGTACTTTAAATTACCAATTTTCTCTCAAGACTTTCCTTCAGTTACCCACGTTTTGTACAAATTTAATTAAATTCTTTAAATAAGTGATTGTTATGTTAAAACAGCCTTTTGCCATTTACCAAATATTGTATTTTTAAAATGCATTCTGGTTCGGTGCAGGGCTTGACTTAACCTGTCATTTTTATTTGCCTAACTGGGGAATAAGTATCATTACCATTCATGCACTAACATGCTGCTCCCCCTGTCAACACAAAACTAAATCCCCACACTGCCAAGAGAATTAAAATCATATGCTTGCAATGCATAATGAAAGTGTGACAGTGCAAGACCAGCAGATCATTCATACCAAATATATTTTTAACTAGCAAATTAATTTACTTCTCTGTTTCTTGTTGTTTAAGATACAATTATGTGATGCAAAGACTGCTGTGGGGTTTTGTTTTTCTTTTTAATTCTAATTGTTGAGAAATGTATGAAGCAGAATATGGAAGACCAAAGGGACAGAAAAGGTAGAGAGGATGTGCAGTGGTAGAATGAATGTCATTATGAACAGGAACACGCTGGAACTTACCAAGCATACCATGATTTAATGAAAAATGTAAGGTGGCCAAACTCTATTGTCATTTACACCAAAATAAACCCAGAATAATTTTCGTTCCTTTAACATCCATGGAATAAACCAGTTTACTTAAAAATGCCAATCCAGCACGAGCTAGAAAAACATACAGTATTTCTTTTTATATCAGCAGATGTATGACAAGGCTTGTAAGATTAATTTTATTGAACTTCTTGAGTACCACAGCAAAGCATCAGGAAAATACAATCAGAATTATATTTGCTGTTCTTCTTGAGCTTGAATTTTAAATAAAATAATGAGAGATGCACCTCTAATCTCACACTGACGGACATCTCTAAATAATTTGTTGAAAAAGTTCTTGTCATACTAATAAGGAGAAAGAAATATTATGCCCAGTAATTACATGAATCATTTAATTCTTCAGTAACATTTATAAAGTGATTAATATTTACTTATTACATAAAGCAAATAAACCCCAAACAATAAAAGTCCAACAAAATCATACCTTAAATGTTCTGGTTAAAAGTTTGTTTAGTTTTGTAATTTATTTTTATAGCTTCAAATTTTTAATATTATTTGCTACAACTCGTGTGTGTAAAACACCATATAATATTTTAAAAAACAAATATTGAGGGTGAAATTTCTATCATTCAGTCTTTGTTATGACACAAATAAAAAATCCTGCATCTAATTTCATGATCTTCAATAATAATTAACTGGATTTTAAAATCTAGAGTAAAATAAATGACATTCTCTTTAGAATACTTTATTAGAAACATGGATTGGAAGAAAATACATTTCCTTATTTTTGAATTTGCAGTAGGAAAGTTGCAATGAATGATGCAAACTTGATAGTCTGTATTTTTTTGATACTTGTTTGTGTGTAGATTGCAACACCTCCATAAAAATATAGAAGTTGTTGAATTCCCTATTATGCTTTCAGCACATTGGCCTGAATATTAAGTTCTTTTATTGGTCAGGTTGGCTGATCAGGAGATAATATTAGATTACTGGTAGATGTTTCTTTTCAATTTTTTTTTTTTAGACAAGAAAATACAACCAAGAAAAATACTTGATCTGTTGAGAAAGATGTAACCCTGAGCCTTTGGAACAACAGAGTAGAACTGATTTGGACTATTTAGGGCTATATCTGGTGCAGGTAGCTCAGTTTGCCAACTGCACGCTGAGATGCAGATTGAGCTGTGGGTGGGAGCCCAAGACAAGAGACCGTGAGCTGCCAACGCTTTGGTTAGCAAAGGGCACAAAGATGGGTGGTGACAGCTGGGGTGGATAAACTCTGGGAGACACAGTAGGAGCAGAGTACTCAGGAGAAAGAGAGACATCTGTGAGGAGACACTGAGGGTATAAAATCCTTGGGTTTCCTTTGCTGAGGGTCCTCCCCAAAGTCACCAGCTGGGGCTGTTTCTGTGTTCCTGCCATGAATAAATGGCTTTATGGAAAGAGTCATCTGAGGCTCTGCTCTGGGAAAGCTGGGCTGGATCAGGGAGGGAAAGCTGGTCTGACTGTGTGAGTGTGGGCTGTGCAGGGAGTCAAGCGGGCACATGTCGGGTCACTGGAGCCACCCACAGGGAAAGGTCCCAGCAGTGAAAGTCTCTGAGCTGGGAGTGCAACTGCCACAGAGACCAGAGACTGGGCAGACTGGATGTTTTTTAACCATTTGACCCCAGGTTACGGCTCAGAAATTAAGTGGTGTAAGCGTCTGCAAAATAAATTTCAAAAAAAATCAAATTGGATATTTGTATATTAGCTTTGGATAAAAATACTTGATTGTTGGTCCAAGTCCGTGAGAGTTGTGTGAAAGATGGTTTAAAGGTGCTTCTGCTAAGATGGAAAAAGAGGCCTTAACACAAAATACCTGACATTCATGAGGTTTTCCTTTAGTAGCAAGTCAGCAGAGATGGATGAATATGAGAGAGGTCCCTGGCTTGCCAGTGAAATTTAAAAGCAGATTTTTTTTCAATTGTGATTCTTTTACTTTAAGCTCATTTTCCATGAAGACCAAGTTACTTTTTCACATGAAAGTTTGAAGGAAGACTATTAGGAGGTTGCATGCCTGCCTTCATTTCAGAAGTAGAACATACTGGATAGGATAGGACATTGATCAATGGAAGACTCATGCAGTTTTCAGAAATCTCTGCCAGAAACACAGCAAAAAGCCAGAGACAATCAAATAGGACAAACCAGAACCATGATAACTATACCTTCAATCACAGGCTTAGACAGTGTTTCACCTCTTCACAGTGTTTCAGTGTTACCCTTTTTCAATGACATGATACCCAAAAAATCATAACTGAAGCACAGAAATTTAGATCTCATGCCATCTGATACAGAGGATCTTATTCAACAATCATCCCATGATAGAGTTTTAGAATTGAGATAATTAAAGGAAAAGGCTTTATGCAATATTCTTCCTCCTAATAAATGCCCACAATTTATCTGTTTGTAATGACACTGTGTTACATTTATATTCTGCTCTCCCTTCATGAATCCTTCTGTCACACCTAGCAAAAAATGACAAAAGGATTTTTTGCTTTAATACTGTGGCTATGTCTGCTATAAATCCCATCATTGTGCTTCCCCAGTTCTTTTAAATCAAAATCCAGAAGTTTTGATGAGAACACCTGACCTCTTTTGCAACTGAGCAAAGCCAACAACCATTCTAATTCTAAATGTTAAATTATTTAAGAATTAAAGAGGAAGAAAAATCTTACAAAAGAAAAAATGTTGAGAAATTAAAGAAGCTGCATTAAATTAGCCAGTGACTCACAGAGTTACTCTACAGACTGTAGAACAGTCCACAATTCTTCTGGATGAAAGGATGTACAACACTTAGATTTTATTCCGCAGTTTGTACACAGGCAACTCAACGAGGGAAATCTCATTCCAGGTTATTCAAATTACTGTGACGGAGGACATGGCCACATTAACAGTTAAGATTACTGATTAATTGAATTATTCAAGTAGTGTATGAAAACATTTAGCTTTATGTCAGCACATTTAGATGCAAGTGAATTTAATTAGAGCTCAAAATCTTTTGCCAGCTAGTGTCCTTTGAATCTGATCTAGACCAAGATGATTTTTATAAATTCATACACTTCCAGACATTAACATTCCTCTTGAAAAATCTCAGTACAGTTGACTGGGTCAGTAATGTGAGGGGAAGATTTATCTAGATCTAAGCAAGTCAGAAAAAAAGCTGATTATACTGATAATTCCTCCCACTCTTCTCTAAAAATGAATTCATATTGCAATACATTTATAGTAGTACTGTGAAAGGTAAAATTATTGCATTATAAAGTACAAGTATGGACTGATGAACAGAAGACCTATCACAGTAACTCAGAGTAACCTTTATAATTGATTTAATTGGCCTACTCATTTCATTATGAGGATCCATAAAATTGGGTAGCAGCTACAAATTTAAAGTTATGAATCAGTATTTGAAGTATCCAGCACTATGGACTCAGCTGAAGGGGTGAGCTTCCATAGTTCCTACTTGACCTGAACTGACAGGAATAATTTACAGTAAGGAGAAAAATTCAAAAATCATCAGCCAAGAAATAAACATTTCACTTTGTATTTACAATAATATGTAGTCTGACGGTAAAAATGCTTTACTGCATGTAATATTTATAGCTAGAAGGAGAGTTAATCTGCAATGCAGTTCAGCATGCAGATATCTAAGCAAAATTTGGGCATCTGGTTGCTAAACCATTTCCCAGTCTTACTGATAAACACAAGATGATAAGTCACTTAAGAGACTCAGTGTTTAACGATCCAGAACCCAGCTTTCATTGCCATTAGTGCATCAGGTCAATACTGGAATAATGACTACAGCTTTCTGCATGACCAGTAAAATTACCTATTCCTATAAGAAAGCATACCAAAAAGCCAGACTTATACAAGAGAAACAAAGCGGAAAACAGAGGCAATAGTGAACCTTGTGGTGAAATGGGCTTCTGGCATCTTAGTAAGGAAAAAAATCATTTGTTGCCCCATTAGAAACCTTTGTGCATGTTCCTATTGCTTTTCCAATCTCCAATCTCACTATTATTTAAATCCACCTAAACTCTAAAATATAAGTCTGAGAAGAACTTTGTTGAAATAGTAGCATTGCTGTGGTTGCTCATTTATCATTACAGAACACCTTTCAAACAAGCAGTCAGGATGAAGAAAGTCACAGTCATAGTAAAGAAGAAAAACTTTCAGCAGAAATTACTTTTAAATTCTTCAAAATTTAGCTCCACTAAGAGAAGTAAATAGCTTCATCTTTTCCTCAGAAGGAAATATTAATTAGTCTAAAGTACATCTTTGCTTTTATATTTACCTGGAATTACAAATTCACATATGTCAGTTGAATCAAGGTTGCAACAAAATATTTTTTCCCACCCTTAAACTTTGTTGATGACAAAATTTTATTTTTCAGTAAAATCTATTGCATTCTATTTGATGAGCTTTGTTTGTTTCATTGATTGTGCAGTGACTGCCAGTGCACAGTGCAGATGTAACTAAAAAAGCTATATTGCAGCTGTCAAATATTTACATGCCAGTTTTATAGGCGTTGAAGTGCTGCAAGTAAAATAGCACATGGCACTGGGGGAAAAAAAAAATCAGAAAAACGAAGACATTAGCAATCAAGAGATACTGTAACTCATGAGTCACCAGCACGTTGTGACAATGTACAGTGTTGGTGCTGGTGCTTGTTTTTCTGGCAGAACTGAACCCTATATCTCTCATGAGGGAGTTCAGCTGCTGCTCAGTGTATTCTGTGAGTGCCCACTGCACAGCAGGGGGCTCAGGTTCACATTTCTAAGGAAAGCATGTTCTGCAATTTCTCCAAAAAAATACATGGAAACTTTAAGTTCACCCACCAGGCAGAAAAACCATTTGATTTGCTGTTTGGGTTTTTCCCAACTGTTCCATTGATTTAAAATTCACCTGAAATTTAGAAATGGAATTGCTATAAATCAACTAACACATAGGGTTCTCATAAGCTCAAATCATATGGCCCAGTGATTTAAGAGCCTGGGACCATGACTTGCTTTCAACTGTTCAACCGAGAAAAAGATTTGCAGACACTCTTCCTGAATAAAAATATTTTCAAAGACAAGAGCCACATCATGAAAGAATCTTTACTAATGTGATCCTGTCCATACCTTCCTCTGTCACTTGTCTGAAGTAGAAATGAAATAAGGAGTTGAAAGCTGTTTTGTTTGCAGCTGTATTAAGCATTATGTCACCTACTCACAATTGGTGCTCAGTTTACAGGCACACTAAATTTTCACCATTTCATAATATTTTGTGGGTTTAGTATTCTACATTTGCCTTTACTACCTGCATGCCTGATGAACCTATTTATAACACTATTGCAGTGGACAACCCTTTGAATATTTGCACTCAATGTATGCACGGCTACTGATAGTGCAATGTAAGAGCAGCCATGTTACAGATTCTGCTGAGAGAGCTAGCAGAAGAATAAAGGGAAAAATAGGTTCCAGACAATATTCTTGCACAACTGTGAGGAATAGCATAAGCTAGACATTTTGAAGCCAGTGTGAAATGGCTTTGAAAGATCTTGTTACTGGCTCTTCGAAATCTAATGATCCTTTCTTCTTATGAGACTGTTAATTATGGAGTGGTAGCTCAGGAGTTTGGAAAATATCTTGCTACCATCTATATTGGAAACAAGAAACTGAATTTCTTTATAATGTCATGATGTGGGGTTCAAGGACTATTTACCTATCATAGGGAAAGTTTCATCTTATCACTTGAAATGAAGTGGATATGGTCTGGAAGACTCAAAGTATTTGGAACTTTTTGCAGTAAAGGATCACATATATGAATACACAGCAAAATTTCCAGGGTTTTGAAATGAGTATATTTCAATGATATTTGTTTCCCCTTTAAAGTGACTATGTTAAAAAATATATTCTGTGGATTCTATATATCCTACATAAAATAATGTTGTCAGTAAATGCATAAAGCAAATATTTTCAACACAGAAATATGAAAAGTTATTAGTGCAAAAAGGGTGGAAAATTTTTATGGTCCTTCCACTTGCTTGTACCGTGCAAGGCGAAAAGGGATGTACTGACTACACGCTGAGCAAAGGGAACTTCCAGACACCATTCCCAAGAATGAAGGAGGAGAAATTCCACTTGCAGCCCCGGAATTGACCATGGAAGAACCAGTCCAAGCTATGCCTTGTGGAGAGACTCCAGTGAGGCATCAATCATAAACATACTAATTCTCTTCTGGTGACAGTGGGGCATTTCATAGCAGGGTTCTTCCTCTGAACAAAGTTTTGTATCTTCAGAACAAAACCAGACCCACATCTGGGTTTTAAATTGAAGGCAAAATGGACAGTGGTCATCCTTCCTCAGCACCATCTGCCTAATGCAGCACCTGGGCTCCACAGAAGGTGATGTAGCATCCTCAGTTTTGCATTAGATTTTCATTTTCACAGGCCAGATACCTAAATGGCAGTGTCAAAACCACTATCTGTTCAGATACCACGTTGCTATTACATTCTCTGAATGAGAAACTCTCCATTTTAAACAAGTGTTACGCTACCCTGAAGTTGTTACTCAAAGAGGCTCAAAGCTGATTTTCGTGTATGTTAGCCCATATACATAATTTCATTGGGCTTTTCACTGTCACTTTTACAATCCCCTATGACTCCCATGACAATTTCATGACAGCTAATAGTGAGTTTTACTGTATTGATTTTTCCCCTATAATTATTGTACTTCAATATTAAAGTGTCAGAAGTTTAAGAGTAACTGTTTTGAACAGTGTGTAGTTTATATGCTCATCTCTCAATCCCTGAAATTAAAGGATAATCTTGAGCTAATTTTAATGGGGAGAAGCTCCCTTGTGCCTATTCCAGTGAAATGAGTTCTCTGTAAACAGCAAGAATTTCTGCACGCAGTTTTCTCAGAGAAGCAACACTAATCTGAAATAATGCAGTGGAAAAGAAAGTCTGTTCCAAGAATGTTCTTCTGAAAGATTGGCACAAATCATATCAAAAATGGTTCATAAAATAATGTACAGCGTCCAGGAAATGCCATTTCCAGAGGGCAGAGTTGTATACTGCATTATTTACTATAATAAAGAATTGCACAGTATATCCCAAACTCACCCTTTCTGAGTAAAAATATCCCAAGAATCTCAAATAAGCATCACTGACATTGTCTTGAGCAAGATCTGTAAAAAACCAATATTTTGAGGGTGGAAAAGGATGTGAGGGAGGTTACAGGTGAGAATGTAATTAAGTTATCATAGTCAAAGGAAAACAAATCATCTTGCAGTGGATTTCTCAACTAAGAATGATCTCATTAAAAATCCAGAGGAAAAATGCTAAAAATATATGAAAGGATGAGTTTTGTCATAGAATAAAGAAGTAGAATAACCTTAATGGAAAAGCAGATGTGTGAAGTAGACATGAGCTGTTATTTCTTATATTAAAGTTTCTGTGGAGCTCCTGAAGGACTGGCATAGCTTACAGCAGGAGTAGCTGAGTTTGGATCTCCTGAAGATACACAAATAATTATGGAAGAGGTTGCTTGGGGAGCCAGAAAGGCTTGAAGTGAACACTGCCATATGATTGTCTTCTAGAGAAAAATCCAGATTTTGGCTGAAGAAATTAATATGATCTGAAGATACAAAACATCTGGGACTTCTTTGCAGTAAAGGAGTAATATACAAACACAATGAAATTCCCAGTGTTTTGATTACCTTAGAAGAAGAAAAAATTACTTTGGACTAAGTACTGTCTCAATGAAAGAAATCAGACACAGGAAGAGATTGATATAGGAAAAAATCACTGAACTGAACTCCTAAGGACTTAAACAGTGCAGATAAGAGAAGAAATACACCAAAATAATGACAGGATTGAAGACAGTTACCCAAATCTAGACCTTTTGGTGTCTGCTTGCTTTGTTCTATTTCTAGTTCTTTTTAAAGGAAATAAAGAGACTAAGCATCACAGAACCACCTTTGGCATTTCTGAAGCAAAAGTCTTATTCTGCCTTGGAACAAAACCAATACCCCTTTCCACCTCTTTTCCCCAAAGCGCTACCTAAATATAAAAAACCCCAAACCTTGCTTCAGAAAGAGACTCTCAGGAGAACAATAGGTCTATGCTCAAAAATTAATGCAAGTCCCAAACCTCCAAAATCCCAGGAAAATGTTATCTATTAACTGTACTTCAGTGAATCAGTGTCATTAGGGAACAAGGTAATGTTTCTGAGAATTCTATCAGTGAAAACATACAAATTCCACTAGGTTTTTTAACTAAATTCTTCTAACTGGTCCAAAATATTTTAAGGAAAAAAATATCCTGTTCCTGGTGTTATACTTGCTAGACAAAAGCAACACAACTGTTTTGTTCCACAGGAAAAATTATAAGAGTGTTGCAGTCTAATTCCAGTGTTGCTACGGGATGTAGTTCAAAGTCTTGCTTAGTTTTTCTGAAGCCCAAACTGAAAAAAGTGATGAAAAGTATCTTAACAAATGGCAGCAGGTGCTTGGAACTGGTTGCAAAGTTTTCATTCTAGAGAGAATTTTTTTTTTCATTCTGAGAGTTTAGAAATAATTTGTAGAAAGCCAGATATTTATATCTTTAACTCATCAAGTAAAAGTGGCACCGAGCAAACAGAGAAAAATACTAAAAATACAGAAATAAGGTTCCATAAATTGCACTTACTGAAAACACCAAAAGTACAAGAAAGCTATAAATTACAACATGATTATACTGCCACATTTCGTATGCAATCTGATGCTATAAATGTGGAAATTCATTGCTGCTCTAAATACTGTTTTGAAATTCAGGGACTAAAAATCAGTTGGAGAATTTAACCAACAGCATCATATACACTAGCAAAAATGCCATTTGCAAAACAGGTGGCCAAACCACTGAAGCAGTGTAAAATCTTTCCTTTAACTTACTCAACCTCAGTATTGGGGTCAGGAGGTTCAGCTCCATTGGAATGGTAGAAAGTACCATCTTCAAGGGGTTAGTCAGAATAAGGACTTATATTTATCATATGTGGAGGGTGTGGTGACCAAAATCCTTCAAGTCAAGCATCATCTTAAAGCACAGGAGGTGGGTAATATCAATATCAATCCAGGACAGAAATCAGAACACTTCTGTACTGTTTACACAGCCAGGCTCTAAATGTTGAGTAAATGCCCCTGACTGTGCCCATGTCTTTCCTTCTTGCAAATAAACGTCAAAGAACATCTGTAGGTGAGATACTGTACAATTAATTTCTTAGTTGGAAATTACTCTGAAGAGGAAAAAAAAAGTACATTTTTTGTTGCTGGTTTTGGTGGGTTTTTTTTATACTAATAGAATAAAGTTCATGAATTAGGAGTCTGAACTTGTGGATTGTACTGTGATGTAGGAAAATTATTCCATTTCAGACCACTTCATACGTGCAAATATAAGTAAATAGGGTAATTACACAGACTGTGCAACAAAGCATAAATTAACTTTCTAAAGTTACAATAACAATAATGAAAATTCTGGGCAAAGCTTCACAAAATCTACAACTCTTCATCAAAAATAACAAACAAAAGATATGTAGCATGACCTTTAAAGTCAAATAACCTCACACAAGCATTGAAAACATGATATGGTGAATTTGCATCAGAAATAATAACAAATGTTTAGTGGTGTCTTAGGTACCGTAGTTGTAGCCTTGGGAGTATTATGGCTTTGTAAATCTGCCTGCACCATTGAGGAAGTTTTCAGTCTCTGTAATATTATCTTTCCTTTATTCTCCACTTACTCAAGTTCTTACATCACACTTCTCCCAGCTTAGCACCTGCAAGGCTGAATAGTGATGACCTCTTGCATTAAGCATGTAACGCTGGTTTAGGAATTATCCCTCCATTCCCACCGCCTCCTTATCTCACTAAATGAGATATCAGTTTGTTAGATAGAACCCAAACACCATGCACACGCAAGTAATTAATGCTGATTTATCTATCAATAAATCTAAACCTGTAAAAGGTGTATACACAACCTTGACAAGTAATAAATACACATCATTCATGGCTAATTCATCAATTGGCACTAAAGCCATCATTTAATGATAACAACCAGTAGTGAAGACAGGGAGGGTTAAAAGAGGTTCTGATAAAAGTGAATAGCAATAGAGAAAAAACAGGTGAAAAATCATCTACCTCACTGCCAACCACTGCTCTAGAGAACTGCCCAGAGCTCTTCAATGAATGCTGTCACTGCTTTCCAAGGTGGCTACTGGAGAGTTTTGCTTTTCCCATTGCACTCCCCATCCTTTGTCAGTGTTACTACTTGCACTTTATTAGATGCTTATGTTCTAGGGTGCTTTATGAGAACATAAACACAAAAATTTAAAAAGTCCTCTAAGCTGCTTTAATCATGAACCAAAATTTAAATTAAGAGACACTAAAGAAGGCAACAGAGAGGAAAAAACTGGAAATAGAGGAAAAATTTGATTAAAAAATGGGGGTGAATTCAGGAAAGTTGTTCTTGACATAACTGGCTTTCTGCTTCCAGAGGACACTGTGGGATACAGATGTCTGCACTGGTCAAAGTCAGACTGTTAACCTCTCAGGTTTCACTTCCTCACTCCACTTCATTAAAGATATTCCAAGATATTTCCAAGAGAAAACTGCATAAACAGTGAGGTTAAGATATTATAAACATGTTTTTATTATTGAAGCCATCATAAAAGTTAATTTTTTACAATAAGGCCTTGAAGTTTATTTTTCACTATATAAAAATGTGTGATCGATTAGAATCCTTCAAAATTAATTGAAATACTGTCATAGAATTAAGTTTTGGGCTTGTCCCAGAGCAATGCTTCCCCGTGTTTCTAATAAACCAAATAATTGACTGTATTTCAAAGGGTTCTTCAGAAGCTGAAAGTGTATTAAGTATTTCTCTGGAAGTACTACTAACTAGCTTTTAATTAACATTTCAATTTGCTTTCAAAAATACCTTGTCCATATAATCTCTACATGGTAAGAGCATGACTTAAAAAAATTATTCAAATACATGCATGCATTTTAAACTAAGACTAAAATGAAGTAAAAATTTAATCTAAGTTTCAAGTAAATTAATTTTCATTATGAAAAATGACTTTATAAAAAAAAAAAAAAAGAAGAAACCAAAAGTAATAAGGATAAGCTCTTTTTTTACCATTTCATGCACCATGGTAATGAATATATAAAACAGAACACAGGGAAAAAATAAATTAAGAAAATAAATAAAGAAAACCATTTCCCAAAGCTTTTGCTCATTTCAGGATATAGCCTCAATAATGCATTAACCAACATTCTTTGCAGCATGCAAGAAAAGTAAATATGCTTGGAGCTCTGGAAATATTTCAGTAAAGGATTTTCAGTTTGGTTTTTTATCCCCACATTTTAATGAATGAGCAAATTGGTAGTGTATGAATGGCATTTAGAGGACCAAATTCCATGCCATAGACACGAAATTTCATTCTTCAGAGGCATTCTCAGCAGTTTCTTTCAGTTGTAGAAGTCATCCAGGCCCTCTTCTTTAAACTATGGTGAAACTCATTTCTCATATATTTATCCACCTGTTCTAACCTCCACTGCAATTTCCAGAACTATCATTATTTCTTTGGGTGGTCTGAATCCCTAGGAAAGGGGCTTTATGATTATTATGGTATCTGTCTCTAACTGGATTTAGGAGTTAGGAAATAATGAGTGTGGAACAAGAATAGCATTTGCCTCAAACTTGAATTAAGCAAGAATGTGAGAATCACATGACCTTGATCTTCAGTCTACAGTACTAAAAGGTTATAACACAAAGAGTAGTCACATGGACCTTTGCCTTTGCAGCATTTAACAACTAATCTTCTTCCGGAACAGCTTTCTCTTCCATTTTGGCTTTCCTAGAGAAGAATGAATAACCTCATTCAGAGTTTGAGTCTCTTGATCTTATTCCAGCCCTCAAGAGGTACAACTAAACCAGATTATTCTATCAACTACATGACACAGTAGAAAAGTGAGTAATCGAACAACCTTTTGTACATATTTCAGCTTCCACAAGAAGTGAAGGAAACTATAAAACTTACATTTAACATCTTCCTTTGGAAAGAGAGGCAATGATAAGGATTTCTCTTTACAAGTATATTCCTGTACCATATTACCTCATTTTCAATTAAATACAGTGATATTCACATCTTTCAATATATTTGTGTGCAATTATTTGAATATTTAATTTCTGATTATTAGTTTCTCCGTTTCTTACTGATATGCCAGACATTTTCAGGTACTGTTTTCAATTATGCTGAAAAAGTGGGAGCTGGGGTTAATTAACCCAGTCCTATTTAGCTGTTGAAACTAGTGAGTAAGTTTCGACTTTCTGTAACTCAAACCAAACTAGAAGAGACAAATGGCCCATTTATTTTATTTCACTTCCAAAACCGATACAAGTTGTTTCTAAAAAAATCTTAGAGAAAAATTAAAATCCATATCTAGCCAAACACTTATGTTGTACGTGGACATGTAAGCAAGATTTGTATTGATCATGACAACCTATTTTTGTAACTGTGGTGTTTCATTTCCGAAAGGATTTTTGCTTCGTAAAGTCAAAAGTAAACAGAGACTATGTTCATAACAAGATTAATATGCAATCTATAAAACTTTTCAGAAAAATGATAATTAACAAGAAACCTGTTTCTCAGCTGTGAGACAGATGTGCCCCATCGATGTTCCACTAATCTTCTTCCAGAACAGCTTTCAGCACCCCATCTCAGAACACAGAATTACTGATGGTTGACTGGCACCATTAGTGATGCTTTCACCCAAACAATGTCCAGGCCAGCTTTGTTTTGAAAGGAAAATGAGGTGCATGCAAGCTTTCTGCTTTGCATTTATGTTTCCTGGAGTTGATTTCAAATTTCAGGAATATTTACAAGGAAAAGAAAAATCCTAAAAAGGCCTTTCACAATAGAGTTATAGCAGTGAGTTATAGACATTCCTTAATTATTAGGTGTGAAACAACCATTGGGTTTCTTTCATGGGATGTATAAGAATATAATCATAGAATTGTTTTGATTGGAAATCAAAAGGATCATCAGGTATATGGATATGCAGCTCCTTGCCACTGACATTGAAACTGCAGTCCACTATGAAAAGAGCATCTTTGTAATTCCTCTCCTTATGCCTTGCATCCTCTTCTTTCTCTATTGCAGTTTTCTTTACATGCTCCCCTCATGATTCTCCCAGTTTCTTTCTTTCTTCTTGAGGTCCCTATCTCAAGGTGTGTAACCAAAGTCAAACTTCTGAGGTGCTGAGAGCCAAAGAAATGGCTTGAAATACTTTCTATGGCTTTTGATTGTTTCTTCTGCAGGCCAGTTGCACAAACTTAATACTTTTTAATTTGTCCATCAAGTTCTGAAGTTCATTTTCTGAGAAAAGAGAACTGACAGAAAATAATATAGCACACATCCCATTTTCTTGGAATCAAGGCAAAGAGAAGTGTTGGCATTACTATATTAATTTTAATACTCAGAATTTTAAGATGAGAAAACAGTATTGCATAATGCAGATTATGAAAGTGAAAATCTTTAAACAACATTGTTTTCTTGATATAGATTTAGATCAATTCAGATTCAGCAAAGTCATTGATAAAGAGTATGCTTACTTTTGTTTGGAATTGTTAAAATACACTGGTTTTGTTTGTCCAAAGATGCTATCTTTATGTCACCATGTTTTGCACAATATAACGGTCCAGTGTATGTACTTTTGTAATTTGACTGGGCAGAAAAGCCCAAATCAGATGTGACTCTCCTATTTCAGTCACTGGGCTTTTTAGCCAGTGACTTTTTAGCCTTAAAAAAAAAAAAACCCGAACAAACCCGCTGGGTTTTTTTGTTGTAGTTGTTTGTTTTGGTTGTTTGTTTGTTTTGGGGGTTAGGGTAGTTTTTGTTTGGTTTGGTTTTGGTTTTTTAATTAAGAAGTTTCAAACCTAATTCTTCCTTTGGGTTGTTAATCTGTTCCAAATTAAACTCCACTGATTGTAGTTCAAAGGCACCATATCCATAACTAAAAAGTAGTAGTTAGAATAGAAACTCTCAAGCTTGCAATGGATACTTAAATTGTAGTTACAATCTTTCATAAGATTCCTAGAGGAGCTGTGAGAGCAGTGGCACTCAAGTCCCCTTTATTTCCCATTATTATTTCTCCCTCATTTTTTCTTTCTTTTTACTTTCCTTACATTTGCATATGTTCCAAATGTATGCAAAAGCTGTCTCACATCATCTTGTTTTTCTGTACAATATACATTAAAAAGGATTATTCTTGTGTGATATTAGCAACTCAAGGTTAAATTCTATACTTTTGCTTCCCACAATTATTCTTCATTTAATAGATTCTGAATCTGTCTGAAAATATTCAGCTGAATGGATCCTGATAAAAGCTTGTTCAAGTGCAACCTCTTTCGTTTTCCATTATGTCTCTTTGGAGTCATGAGAGTGCAGACCAAAATCACGTTATCAAAACAAAGGATAAAGCAAATTTGCTGATTACAACATGCAGTTGGCATACCTGAAGAGTGGGATGCCATCCAGAGAAAGCTGGACGGGCTCAAGAGGTGGGCCCTTGGAAATCACATGAGGTTTGACAGGACCAAGAGCAAGGCGCTGTACCTGGGTCAGGATGATGCTTGGTACCAACACAGGATGGGGCATGAGCAGATTGAGAGCAGCTCTGTCCAGAAGGACTTCGGGTGCTGTTGGATGAGAGGACAAGACCCAGCAAGGTGCACTTGCAGCCCAGAAAGCCAACTGTATCTGGGCCAGAAGGGTTAGACAGGTGATTCTCCCCCTCCGCTCTGGTGAGATCTCACCTGGAGCACTGCATCCAGCTCTGGGGACCCCAGCACAGGAAGGACATCAACCTGTTGAGATAGTCTACCAAGATGATTAGAGGGATGGAACACCTCTCCTATAAGTAAAGGCTGAAAAAATTGGCATTGTTCAACCTGGAGAAAGAAGGATCCAAGGTAGCCTAATTGTGGCCTTCCAGTAGCAGCAGGGAGCCCACAGAAAGATGGAGAGGGACTTTTTACAAGGGCATGTATGGGACTGGCTCCACACTGAAAGAATGTAGGTTTCTATTAGATATTAGAAAGAAATGAGATACTGGAACTGGTTGCCCAGAGAAGTTGTAGATGTCTCATTCCTGGGTGTGCTTCAAGACCAAGTAGGATGGGACTCTGAGAACCTGGTCTAATGAGAGGTGACCCTGCCCATGGTAAGGGGGTTATAACTAAATGAACTTTGAGGTCCCATCCAACCCAAGACATTCTATGATCCAATGATTCCATGGTTCTGTATACTACTCAAATGTACTTTACTACTTAATGTAAAGGTATGAAGTGAAGTGGAAGGGGAGAACCAAACAAAAACCCTTTCCTGATATGCACAGTCATTTCCTCTCCTTGATTCCATAAAGAAAGAGTTCATAATGAGAAGGAATTAATGCAATTTTAACCAATATATGTTTCTCCCACTTTCAAATTTAGAAATATAGCTCTTTGTCTTTATATTTATATATATTTAAAATCTCATTCTCCATGCTCTCAGTTACTCTGATGCATCTCCAGGGCAACTCATTTTACAATAATAAATTTATCTTATTCTAGAAGAGATGGAAATTGGGAAACTTGGATTAAGTTTTAGTACTTTTGAAAAAACATTTCATTTGAATCCAGCACTTTTACCCTTGCAGCTGGCAAATTAGATTCTGATTTCAATAATATTCATTTGCATTTTGTACAAAATATTTTCTCTGCATACTGAGAGACAGTGATTTTAGGATCACAATCTAGCAATTAACCAATTTTATTGAATTGCAATATTGTTATAAAAGAGAACCAGTGGAACAGCAACTAAGGCAATAATCGTTTTAGGGTTGCTGTTTTAGTGTCAATAAATAGAATTTGTTTCTAAACTTCCATGTTCTCTCTTTTATAAACTGTTTTATTCCACTTTACAACAGATGTTACATTATTTATTCTCCTGCTATTTTTAGTTTGTTGTTGTTTCATTCTTAAAATTCTTTCTTCTTGCAAAATGAGGGTGCCAAATAGCATTCAGCTGTCAATCTGAAAATATATGACAAGCTTGAAACATGTATTGATAGGCTTTTAATCTTTATCTGTTTAAGAGATAAATTACAATAGCATCAAAAAGACTAATTGCTTAACAAGTTAACACACTTAGAATATTTATAAGCTATAAAAGAAAAGCCATATCAATGGCATCTCTCTAAAAGTGCAATAATAGACCATTCAAAAGACTTTTCATAGAAGACATTCCAAAGAGATTAAAAGCATTCTGGAAATTTTGCAATTTAATTTATAATATGGTTTTTCCAATCATTAATGCACAGAGCATTATGTAAAGTTTAGAATGGAGTTTTTGTGTCCTCTGAGACCTCCCCTGCAATTGCACATTATCTATTCCCTTCATTCAATCCCTTAAAAATCCCCATTTTTTTTCTCTGTAAGAACTGTAAAAAAATCAGTGTTTTCCCTGACACCAGAAGTTAATTCAAGATTCATTCACATCAAAGCTCTGCAATGTTGCATCTATCTGCAAATTACTAACAGCAGAAATATGAAGAGACTTCAGAGAGCAAAACCATACCTTCATTACTACTTTTTAAAGAAAAGAGAACTTTTGATGGATTTTGTTATGTGACCTGCCTCTTCATGAAACTGCTGTCTGAGCAGATCCTTCTCCAACATACAGAGTTTGCTGGAGGAAACTGCTTAATACTCATTTCACAACTCTGATTATTAAAGCATGTTTTGCAATTTTAGCACCTGGTCTTTCACCAGAAGTTAAGTAAAAGAAAACTGAACATGAAATTCAAAACTAATCAAAACACAGAAACAATTATAGTAGATTTGTGCATGAGAATCAGTGCCCAGACTGAATTTTATAAAAATGAGTTTCAGTTTTCCCCAAAAACCTCACTGGATTCAATAATTCATATTAATTATTATATTGGGGAAAAGGATGGTTCTTGGATTTTGTCACATGGCATAGACTGATACTTCTTTCCCTCTCATGTTTATTTTACTTCTCTGATTTCTAGTGTCTCCCTTTTCTCCTCTCTAGCTCTTCTCATTTATGTTTTTCTGACTAATTTCTCTAGCTCAACACAAGCCATTTCTGTTCCCACATTCCCAGCTAGATTACTGAAAAAGGTGCTGCCTGCAAAGGTGATGCCTGCAATTCAGATGAAAAATTGAAGATGGGAGTTAGTTTTTGTGTATTATTTTTGAGCTTGGGAATTAATTGTTTGTGACGTATAATGCCAGTTATAATGTGCAATATAATAATTTCAGAGAGCAAAGTGTAGGTAACCTTTCTGACAGCCAACTGTATAATCCACTAATATGGCTCAACAGATCTGTGATATAGACATGGGACCTATTGGCATTTCCTTGCCAATACTAACCTCCTCCTCTGATTTGCAAGATGATTGTCATCTTGGAGAGATTCATCAAGACTGGGAAAAGCTGACTGAAGTTTAAAACTTGCTTTAAGCTGCCACATTTTGCTCAACCTCAAGCTTAAAAACACAATATGTAGAATAAATGAAGTTGGCTTAAACTGAATATGTTTACTTATATTTCTTCAAGCGCATAGACAGAAATAAGTATTAATTAAGCAGTCATTATGTCACTTCCAAGAACTTCTTACCAATTATTTAACAATATTTTCCAAGTCAGCTAATAAAAGCTTAGAATCATAGAACAGTTTAGGTTGGAAAACAGCTCTAAAATCGAGTTTGATCATTAACCCATAACTTCCAAGTCCACCAGAATACCAAGCCACTGAGTGCCACATCTACGTGTCTTTTAAATACCTCCAGGGACAGTAATTCCATCACTTCGCTGTGCAGCCCTTTCAAATGCTTGTCGAGCCTTTTGGTGAAGACATCTTTCCTGATATCCGAACTAAGCATCCCGGGCTGCAACTGGAGTCCCTTTCCAGTTGTTCTGTCACTTGTTACTCAGGAGAAGAAGCCGACCTCCACCTGGCTACAACCTCCTTTCAGGCAGCTGTAGAGAGTGAGAAGGTCCCCCCACAGCCTTCTTTTCTCCAGGCTAAACAACCTCAGCTCCCTCACTCCAGATCCTTCACTAGTGCTCCAGAACCTTCCCTAGCTTTACTGGCCTTCCTTGGACACACTCTAGACATAGGTAGGAATGCAACAATGATCTGAACTGAAACCAGTGATATAAGCAGAAATATCAATAAACTGAATCTGATATGACAGCATATTTCTAAATGAGCAGACTTCCCACTATGGATAGAGAGCTGTAGCAGACAAATAGGACTTCTCTACTCTAAAACTGACATTTATTTGTTCTGGATTTCATTCTATGAGTGAATGAAATTAGAGTTTTTCAATCAACTAAGCATACATTTATTACATATTCTACTGTGCCAGTTCCAATTTACAAGCAATGTTTATGGAGGGGCTGCATTTCTTAAGCATGCTTTGAAAGTGGTCTCTAGATACAGTGATTCAAGTTTATTACACTATAGAGAATAAACTTGAGTAGCAACATGAAGCATACATAAAAGAGTCATAGCAGTGTTTGTCAATTATAACTTCAGCAAGCTTGCACAAGATTTAGGCTTTAAACTCACAGCCCTATTGAACTGAGTATTCTGAGAACAGAGAACCAGTTTCATCAGAAATGCTGTAGTCTGGAAATACAGATTTTGTTCCACATGAGGTGCCTCTTCTTCCCAGTAGAAAAGGAAGCATACATCTTTGTCCTTGTTGCCTTCTTTCTTTTTTACCAGTAATCAGAAATTAAGACTGGACACTTACCCAACGTGCAGTATTTGATCCCAAATGGATTGAATCTGTAAATATCTGGTTTATTGAATTATGTATTCAATTTCTGTCTCTCAGCTCTTTCTACTCCTCATGAAAGATAACATTCACTGAGTCAGAGAGTGACTGAGCCAACCATAGTCACCAATATCCCAGGATATTGCACATTTTGGGTTTGAGTTACCCTTAACTTTTCTTTCCTCAGAAATTTTCTCTAGATGCTAATAGACTGAATTTTTTAAAGAGGACATGAGAAAAAGCTGCCTTGTTTTAAGAAGACAGATACCACCATAGTTTCAAATGTACTATTAATGGGAAAAAGGAAAATTTTAGCCATCTTTCTTTTAAATTATATCTTTCTGTTACATGGCTGCAACTGTAGACTCCTATTTCTCCTTCACATTTAAATGCAAGGACAGGAAGCACCACAAAATCTATTGCAAGATCTAAGACAGAAACAGGAAATATTGAAAAGTTTATTAGTCTTGATATGAATTGTTTGCAATTCTCGCATTATGAAATAAGTATTATAAACAGAGACTTCAGGATTCCATGCCCTTGCCACCCACATTACAGTATGTTCTGACATATTTGTGTAGCAGAATCTTTGAAGCTATTTTTTCCTCAGAGATACCTAGACAACAGATACTAAGCCACATATATGAAAGAAAAGATAGACTGTATATATTCACCATACTTTTTAAAAATTCTACTCGTTAAACCTTGGTGAAGTTTCACCTGACTAAATATACTTCAAATCTAAACTAGACATCTGGTCTCCCTCTATAAATAGAGGGATGATGGGTGGTCATCATTCATCTGTTTTAATGTAGATGTCACAGACAGGTCAAATGAATCATGCCCTGAAGTTGTCTATTTCTATCCACTAATTATAAAGAGAGATGATGGCTTTGACTTAAGGTGGATATTTAGATAAGAGGAGCAGCATATGTAATATAATCCAAAAAGTCATGGAAAAGCAGAGGTCAGCTGCCATCTATTATTCCTACTCTTTTAGAAGGTAAACCATGGTCTACAAAAATCTGGATAACAAATTTGAAAAGGGTGAAATGTTTTAAAAACTGTTGACACTGAAAACCAATTTAAATTCAATCCTTTGAAAGGTTAAGCTCCATTTTGTGCCTGCTTTTGTTTACAGAAGACACCTGCACAAGCATTTCAGGATTCCTTGCTTCAGTGTAAATGCAAAAGTGTTCAAACACCCTCTGAATTGAGGTCACTTGAGACTTTGTCCTGGAACAAGCCTGCAATGCAGTCTATAGAGAAGCACCAGCTAATATGCATTGTCAAGTTTGCCAGTTCATAATAATTTCCTGATATGTCTAGGGAGGAAAATGCCTGTCTGGCTTGGATACCTGATTCCTCTAATCCAGGAGACTCCACATTGGCATAGCACAGAGCTTCACATTGCCAAAGGAGCACACAAATAATCTACAGGTTAGGTTTTTTCCTTAAGCAAGAACCAGCAGCGTAACCTTACCCAGCACAGTCCCACGCTTCTACATGCAGCTATTCTCATGAGTCATCTTGTATGATTCATGTTGTTTATAAATAGGGGCAAAAATTATGAATGTGCCCTTGTGTAAAACTGTTTGCAGAGCAGGTCCTACATAAAATGTTTTCTTACAAGAAGTATGAGATCTGACAAGGTAATGGACTCAATTTTAGCTATATATGGCCTTGTTTGCTATGTACTGGGATTTATCTTGACCAAGTTGTCTGAAAAGAAGTTAATTTAAAAGATTGACTTTAAAGAACATAGAGCTTTGGCATATAAATTAAGGGACTTTTCCTATATGCAAAAAACAACATAAATAGAAGGATGAGCACGAGAAGTTATGTTGATAGACCAGCTACATATGGCAAAAAGAAGACAAGAGAACAAAGAAAATATTAAATTAAATTTATTTAGCATCACATGTTCCTCTATTAACACAAGATCAGGTTTGTGCCTTGGCTTCCCACTGTCACCTATAGCATGCAATAAACTTCAGGTTGTGCTCACTGAAAATATCTTGGCTTTTCCACCAGTCTAGAGAGTATATTGGCTATTGAGGACACACTTTAAAGACATTTCCTTTTCTGTCCTTAAATACTTTTAACATATAAGGCTATTTGTGAGATACACCAGCACCCTGAGTTGAGACCTGTTTTCTCTAGCAGAAACTCTCTACACCTACAAGCCAAAGAGGAGGGAGAGCTTGGATGAATCATAATCTGCAAACAGTTAGCTCAGGGCATTATGAGGAAGTACCATCCTCTGAAACCTCTCACTTTTCTCTAATGGCTGAACATTACACCTTTCAGGAATTTTAGTGAAATAAATTATATCTTAAAATCCTAATGAACAGTAAAACCTGCAGTCTGACTAAAATATAGGCAGGGTTTTTTGATGGTGTTTTTGTTTGGTTGGTTTGGTTTTTTTGGATTTTTTAAAATTAGGAACAAAAAAAAATCCAAATAAACCTACAAAAAACAGTGAATGATTCATACTCATTTTCTTAGAGGTAATACTTTACATCCATGAAATTAATATTGGAAAATTTCAATGCAGTTCTAGTAGCTTATGATATTATTTTGAAAGATTGTAATAAAAAAAAAGTTTCAAATCTTACTTATAAGTTACTCTTCTTTTAATGTCATCATGAGTCTAGATTTATAGGGAGGAAATTAATTCCACACTTGCTGACAATTTTTTTTCAATGTAAGAGTACAATAGCAATAATGACTTCAGTGAAAGACTATAAAGAATCCTCTAAAATGAAATGAAATGCCAGTGTAAGTTATATTATGGTTCAAAAATGAATAGGAAATTAAAGCAAATAAAATCCATGTAAAGCTTATTACTAGGATTTACAGGCATATCTGCATATATGTTCCATTCCTTTTTTTCTGGCTCTATATCACAAAGTGTAAGTTTTACCATCAACTTAAGGAATATACATACACAAACTGAACAGAAAATTTCTACCTCAGCCCTCTGATTGGGGGCTGCACCCTTTCACAGGTTTGTTATAGCCTGTGATGTTTAACAATGACATTTTTTAGATCAACTGGATTAGAAAGACTTTAATGTTAAAACAAAATCACTGAGAAGGCATTTTCTGGTTTATGACTAAGCATAAGTGCAAGCAGCTTTCAAAAATTAATTTCTCAACTAAAACATTTATGGAAGATAATTACCTTTTTGTATTTGGAGGAGATTAATATGCAGTCTGCAACAAGATGCCAGATTTTGGCTGCTGCTGGCCTGGCAAATTTTCCTTTCTTGACTCTCAAGCAAATATTAACAGGGTCAGTAACAATAGGCTACAGGTTTCAGTCCCAGATAAGGTGATTGAAGGGAGCATAAAGTGGAAGATTGCAGCTATGTGATGTTAATTTTCAGCAGGTGTAGAAAAGTTCACATAAATATCCCTTAAACTGCTTTAGTTTACATCAAGACCACAACAACAGCACTTTCAGAATGAGAAGGTTGCATAAGGCTTTTAAATTCAGATTGCTCCATCTTCAGAATTGACTCCCAGTGAAACAGACAAAAAATGTGATAATTTTTTTTCCTTAATTATCTGCAAAAGGTTCTGTAGCTGAATGAGTCTGATATCTTCAGCTCTGTTCCTGGTTTGTGTTTACTTTGAATATGTTCTTACATCATTGTAGTAATTTCATATGATTTCTGCTGACAAGAAAGGCCAATGCATTCCTTTTAGAAAAAAGGCATTTGTACAACTCATTGTTATCCCTTTTCCCCCACAAGTACATCAAAAATAGAGACATTCTAGGAAATAGCCTGAGGTGCACAATAAAAAATGTTCTGCCTTCTACAACTAGAAAAAGGCACAATCCAAGAAAATATAGGGTTTCGCTGTGCCTGATGAACTTGACCAAGAGTAACCCAACAGAAGCTGAAGTGGACCACAGTAGCAGCAGAGGAAAAGAGAGCAGGTCTGTGATAGCTTTGTGTATGCAGACTCACATAATTTCCTTAGCGCTTATTGTTTCAAAATAAGAAAGACCCATTATAAATAAAACACTAAAAATAAATAATAACAATATCAATGATCTTGGAAAGTCAGCAGCATCCTGTAAAATTCTTCAGTCTATGGCAATTGTGATATGCATATGGAGAACATGCATTTCACATAAAAATTAAACATCACTAGAAAAATGCAAGAAAATTTAAGGTGATTTTTTAAAAATAACACTTGGTTGGTTTTTTTTCAGTTCTTTGCCTGGTAAGTAAACTCAAAATGTATTTGAGATGATGCTGTGAATGTGTCTAGTGGGAATTGGGCCATATGCTTCAGTGGGACAATAATATATGCTATCCTTTTAAATTAAGACATTTACAGTGAACTTGATTATGAGAGAAATCTACATGTAGCTTTCCTTAAACAATTTCCTTGGTCCTGAACTCAGGTAGTAGCCACAAGACCTAAGCAAGATTCAGAAAAATAGTGGCACCTATGTGGCACCACAGAGAAATCCCTAAAAGAACGGGATCTTGAAAAGGAAAGTGTCAAAAAGGTATAATGACTGAGTAACTTAGAAAAAAAAATAATGCATTCAAATGGGTATGCTCAGACATTTTACTTCTTACCCTTATGTTCCAAGAAAATTCAGATTTAAATGAGTAAAAGATGACAATTAGGGAAACAGTACGTGCTCATAAAGGGAAAAAATCAAAAATAAAATAGTCCCATTTCCTTCAACCCAGTGGAGTCATGATAGAATTCATGCAAAAGCAGATGTAGATAAGATTCTGTAAGCAAGTACCTACAGACCTGTGCTACATTTCCCTGGAAGAAAATGGTCTGGAAGCATTAAAATCTTATGCCAAAAATTGAACATGGAACTTGTCAGGTGCTAAGAACTCAGAAACATCCTGCAGAATTTTTGCTCTATGGTGCATGAGGTACGAAGGAGGGGTGGTAGCGTGCTCATTTCATATAAATAAAATGCAGAATTCTTAACAGCAAATGTTATAATACTGAATGAAGTGCTGAATGCATAGTAACATTGAAAAGGATTTCTATTCATTTTTTAGTTTGTTTATACAGGTCCAGAATTCTTTTTAGTGACAGTTTTGACAAATGCAGCCAAACTGGCAAACCAAGACAAGAGCATCCACTGTTCTGTTCTGATAACTATGATCAATTATTTTTTATGATGACAAACATAGGTGATTTCATATATTTATAATATTGTTTCTTTTTCCTTCCAATTGCTTGAACTACAAGTTTCACAGGGGTATGCCTGTCCTTTCAAATATGCTTGGATTATATTTACTGCAATGGATCTTTCCCATTGTGTTGTGCTGCACTACTGAAATATATGGCTGGTATTTCTGTCCTGGAAACTCATTTGAAGATATAGCTGTGTCATAGCTTCATGAGTCTCCTATTTCAGAATACCAATGTAATTTTATTTCTCTCAAGAGTTGGGAAAAACTCTAACAATAATTATGCTTTTGGAAATGCCTCTCTAGTCACAAATTATCTCCTAGTAAGTGTAGTTACTTGCAAGCACATAAAATAAATACTTCATTGAAATCTAATGTAGTTTCATATTTATGAATTGACTTGCCTCCATAGCTGCCACTTATGTTAAAATAGCTCAATTCTATGTAACATTCTTCACCTTACAAATCCTTACTTGCTACTAAGGACACAAGCATGAAAATTCATTGTACTTAAGATACTGGGAAAAAAAATAAACAGCTTGAAGAGGAGTTTGATTTAGGGACGGAAGATGAAAATTCCAAACTGTAATTCAAAGTATCTTAATGAAATATATATATATATTTTTAAGAAGAATAATTAGACAAATCTTAACTATCTAGAAACAGAAAGTAATTTAGCAAATTAATAAATCACAGTTTATACCAATGGTCACAGTTAGTATTGTAACTTTCTGATTCCAATTCAATACTTTTTCGAAACTACTCTTTGGCTCATTGCAAGACACATTTATATCTCATATGTATATCTTATATATCTCATAGACAGAAGGGATTTTGTCATCTACTTAAAACAAAAAAAATTGCTTTGAATATTTATGGTCAATACCCAGGAGTTACACCACAGTCCCTTACATTATTCTTTGTTACATGATGATCATCATCGTCATCAAAAGCCAAAGTGGAAAGAAGAAAAAAAAAAGTCCTTTAGCTGTCAGTTTATTAGTGTGTTTATTTTATTTGCAAGTTATTTTACTTAAAACAATTACAAAAGACACCTTTAACTTTATCTATTTAACCTTGCACACTCTATAAGGAAGTTGCTAATAACATAGGAAGTAATGTGAGAGTTTGACAGTCACCAGTAGATTAAAATTAATATTTTCCTTAGTGAATTTTTGCTTGTGTGAGAGATGTGGATTCAGAAGGAATCTCATTTTATACCTTCAAGGAAAGAACCTCAAAGACATGACAGATTTCTGTTGCAAACCTTTGCCTAAACCCAGACCAAATTTTATTGAATATGGTCAAAAAAATCTATTACTGATACGTGAAGCACAGTAAAAGGTTTGCCTGGAATGAACAAATTAATGGAAGATCTAATTAGGCAGCAATTTCCTGCAGATTTCTTCCCTCATGAGTTGGAACATTTTTCTGGCTGGAACGGGACTGGAACATTCAGTTAGCATGACCCAATCCTGTTCTCCCTGTTCATTAAACACATACATCAGGATTGTGCTCACACACTTATCTCCCATATATATTTCCTCAAATACACAGAGGAATAAACACAAAATGCTTATACCAAGTTGCATATTCAAACAGCTGGGCTGGTGGAGTACTGCCCTTGGTTCCCAGCCTAACCCTGTCTGTGATAAGAGATGTTTGCTACAGGCTGAATAACCAGCTACAGGAGTTTTCAGAAGTAATCTTGGACAGTCAAGCTATTCACTTTTCTTTTAGAAAGTCAGCACCTCTTTTCCAAACTGGCTGCTGTCCTAACAGAAAGACATTAGGGAAAGGATTGATACTTAAAATTTACTGTAGGGCTTTTTGTCTTTCTACTCAAATCTCTCCAAGAACATTTGCATTCGCTTCATCACAGTTATCCATAGCAGTTGAGAGTTTTCATGCCTTTATTAAAATGCATCTTTTCCTGATCAACATCTAAAATTGATCAGTCTGTCAACACAAACTGTCTTAAAAAATGTCATTGGAACAAAGCCCCCACTTATAAATATTTCATTGGACAGTATTTTACTACATGTGTCAATTAATTACATGTAGGTGAGAGGCAGAAACTGTTGTTTTCTAAACATTTCTCCTCCTTATAATGGCAGAATCTTCCATCATCTGTAATATATATAATATTTTCTTTCTTCTGCATTATGTAATCCGTCAAAGCCATTCACAATTTTTTTCAAAGAAAAGCATACTCTCAAAGTAAAACAAAAGACATTTTTATATAATGTGAAAATATTTCAAGGGACTTTTTCTCCTTTTCAATATACTAAATCTTTCAAGACTTAATAAGGAAGGTTATAATTATGAATTTCTCAAAGGGTTCACTAGAATTCAAATATCTTTTTAAAAATGGGGGAACAGTAAGGATAGCATGTCACAAATACATCTTTTAAAGACTGGTAGCAAAACTTGAAGTCTACAAGACTCTTCATTCTTTATACAGTTATTGTTTTGTCTCTTGTTTGAGTAGCATTTTTTATGTTAAATTAACTAGTCAATACCAAAAAAAAAAAAAAAAAAAAAAAGCAAAAAGGGCNNAAAAAAAAAAAAAAAAAAAAAAAAAAAAAAGCAAAAAGGGCCTTGCATAAGAGGTCTTTTAAGAGGTCTTGTAATGGAATGATTATTAATGGTTGCAGAACTGGAAAGGCAATGCTTGAGTCTACAGAACTTCTGAAAGAACTTCTATAAAATCCAGCTCAGCCTTGCTCACCCAAGGCTCTGTTTGGAGCACAAGATCTCCTAGCAGCAGACACCATGATAACTACATACGATCTGACACTGTGGTGCAAGTTTCATCAAAAATGATGTTTAGCATGTCTATTCACTGTCTCTCATATCTCATCTGCTAGGAAAGACTATCCCCACGAGCAAACATTAATCAATTTTACTTCTTTCTCTCCACCTGCTACTAATAGCATGGTAGGAGAAGACGTAGTAACTCAAATCTATCTGTGCAGTGTTCCTTGCACAAGCACAACATATTTTTCATACTAAACTAAGTAATGTTTTTGTGCCTCAAAAGCAACTCTGCAAGAATTCGCTGATGATGTTGTTGGTTGAAGGATGAGGTGTACAGATTTATATATATATATTCAATCTCTGGTGCTTTGGGAAGATGACAAATATGAGAACTTAACAATTTCTGCTAAATAAAATCTACCAAAATCCTTTATACTCAATTCAGTTGTCTATTAAAACTTCCTAAAATTCATCTTAAAAAAAAAATCTCAAAATAATACCTTAGAAAGTCTTTAAATCCAGTGCCCTATCTCAAAATCTCAAGGCACCACCCTGGTATTACTTTAGGCACCTCATGACGCTGTTTTGTGCTTTTACCTAGGCAGTTTCCAGCAGCTGTTTCCTCTCCTTGCCAGCAGGTGTATGACCCTTTCAGTTGCTGCTCATTTCCTCTACTTATGCCAGGAGGACAAAGTTTAACATTTGAAGAGAAGCAGAGATCAATGCCACTGCCAACAAGAAATTAAAAGGAATCTGAACAGGCTAAATTCTGCTGATAAGAGCAGACAGATTTCCCATTTTCTTTAATGGAACTGTGAATATCTGTGCTTTGTCTAGTACGCGCATTCATTATAGTTGTAACCATAGCTGCATATGCTGTAAACCTAAGAATATGTGCAGAGATGTTTACTCAGAGACACAAAATCTTGTTTGCGTGAGCACCTTACATGCCAGTTTGCAGATTTAAGCATTTTACTCAGTACTCAGAGAGAAATTTAAAAATAAATTTTATTCTAATAGTGTGTAAATAAGTTCCACTGAAAAATAATTAAGTTGTAGCAAAATCAAACTGGCATGAAAGATTCACCAAAAGCCAGTAATTCCTAACATATTTTTCCATTGTTCCTCCTTCATCTTTTGCATCTACATCGTTGCTGACAGTCTGCCGTTCAACATAATAGATATGTCAGTCCTTATTCCTACCTTTTTTAAGTCAGTAGTTTTAGGACAGGTATAGAAGAATCTGTACCTTAAATTTAGATTGTGTACTTCTCTGAAAAAAAAAACCTGTTTGGGATAAAATGGAGAAGAAGCTAAAGGAGGTAAAGGCAATGGAAAAAACCCATAGTTTCTGCATCACAATGTCTCCATTATGTAAAATAATTCTTTTCCCTTTTTAAATAGCATTTTAATCAGCTGAAAATGACATAACTAGCTTTGTTTTGCCCAACAGAATAATTTCCAGCAATACTATTTTAGTGCTGGGCATGTACAAAAACAAGCAAAAAAAAAAAAAAAGTGCTAAGGTTTTCAAATACCATGTGGAATCTAAATAGGAAGAGTTCAGATGACTATATCATTCTACAGCCAGATTCTTCTCTCCGATGATACATCCAAACACTTGAAGGGAAAATGAGTAATTCCCTTATTTATCCTTTTAAAATGCATGTGTAACCAATATGTCATTTCACATTTTCAGCTATCTTTAAAGAAAACCGTTACAAGTTTAGCTCAGTATGCTAGAACTACTTTCCTCAGAAACAGTTTAACCACAGTCTCCAGTTATTAGTGATCATAATGGCAGGTCACGGATTCATAACCTGTCTGCTCAAAACTGAAAAAGACAGAATAAAATATTTTATGTACTTTCCTGTGACTTACAAGCATGATATGGAAAAGTAATATCAAGTTCATAGATTAATATTTACCCATACATCACTCCTGGAACCACAACACTTCAATTTTAAGCAATATATTATAGTAAGAAAATTAACACTGTATTCCATCTATTTTATGATCACTTTACATAGATCTTGTCAGATAATCAGGATGATTATTTTAATTTACACTGAATATGCAAAATGATCTGGCAACAACTACATTTGAAGTGTTGTGTGTTGTAATTATAGCAGGGAGAAAACCACAACAAATTTACTTTTCTTATTTCCTCAAAATTAAAAGTAGGTGGACCATATTCTGCATTTTTCCTTCTACACCAAATAAATACACCAAATAGGTCAGAGAACTTAGTAAGTGCTCCTTCCAATATATAAAACCTGGTTTCCATCTCCTCTTGTCTTTGGGATTTAGGGAATGAAATAGAGGATAGGAAAGAAAGATGAGTCAACCCCTTTCTTTTTTTTCCCCTCAGCTACAGTAGTGATGAGAATGGAGTCCTTAAGGCTTCACTTGCCTCTTACTATTTTTCTCTAACTACCTGCCTGCCTCTGCTGAAGAAGAGCATCAAAGAAATGGCTGCTTTTCTTCCTCCAGGATTCTGCTGGGAATAATGGAAGAGACCACAATGGGTAGAAACTGAGCCCCACATAGATGATTTACTATCATTGCCCAGCCTCATAATTTCTGTCTTAGGGTGCATCTGCCCTGAAAATGGCTCCACTGAAATTAAAGGAGTTCTTAGTGGCATAAGGTAGTAAACAGAGTCATTATAAGATGATCAGTTTGATCATCTGTCTTCAGATGATCTTTGAATCTGTCTTCACCTGGTGAAACCACGATCTCTCATCTCAGTTGCCATATATTTCTCCTGAATACTCCTCACCACTTCTCTACAAAGAAGGCAGAAGTTAGATTAATCTATGTTGGCCGATTTTGCACAAAAACATATCAAGAACACTAATAATATCCATTACACTGGCTGCACTGTGAAGATACTAATCACCCCTGAGAGAATACAAACACTGTAAATCAGCATGGCTGTTTGTGAAATAATCATTAGACCATGGCTGAAGGGAATGATTGCAGACTCTGGCCCTGTTGTTATTATTAGTGAAACTAGAATTAATTTAAAACCATTCTCCAGCAGAGTTAGCTAGCTGGGATTGTACATGAAATGCAGACTTGACCTAGAGAGAAAGTTTTGTACTTTGTTATAGAAGAAATGCCATTCATGCTTCAAGCTGAAGTTGAACTTGCAACCAGCAGTGTGCTGAGATAGCCCCTTTCACCACATATTGACAGGGAAAGTTCTGTGAAGAAGATTTAAAGAGCCAGCATGAGTGCTGAGGTAAATGACTTTTGCAGTGCCTAGCATATGACTCAAAAATCACAACAGCATGGAAAGGGTATAAGAGAGAGAAAAAAACCCCCAAACCTAAAATAATTTAAAGCCAACCTTGTTCCAAAAAAGAAAATACATGTCATATATTCTGACAAAAAAGAAAATCACCTAAAATCTGCCTAAAATATAGGCAGACTAGAAAAGAAAATAATATAAATCCTTATCAGAATTTAGAACCTTCTTAAAGATACAAAATTATAACCACTACTAGTAATTGTATTTTTTAAAGACTGTTTTCACAGACTTTTCTCCTCCTTCTAAAGTCTGTATACCAAATCAGAATATTTGTAACAGATTACTGTCTATTAAATATGGGTTTAAAAGTAGATTTATAAAAATATCACCTAATTCAATTATAGATTCATAAACACACATGTTCAGTTTCTAAACAAATCTTTGTATCTACATCTAAATGAAACAAATAATCCTACTTCATATACTAAAACCAATCATAATATTGTTTCCTGTTCAAGGAGTCATTTGTCATCTAGGACTCTTTAGTTTTATATCTGTTTAACAAATCTGAAGCAGAAAACGACCATTGTGCTATTGATTTTTCTCCACTTTGACAGAGTTTCTTAAACTTTATATAATTACTTGCATTTATTACGATCTGTCTACCATCTATGCAGCTCTCATAGAAATGCTAAAATATCATGCTGAGCTGCTGTGTTGACGGCAGGTTGCCTTCAATTTCCACCTGTTATACTGTATTAAAATAGATAAGAGAGTATTAAATACAGTGGCAACAGTACTTAGTGTAATTGCTGTGGGGATGTTATTCCATCATTACTGAGACACACCGCGGCGCAGAGGATAACCCTAGGATGCAGCATATGCCAGGAAGCTGGCTCTGACATGTTCTGTAACTGAAACTAAGCCTAACAAAAACTAAACTACAAGCAAGAACCTGAGTTAAGTAACAAGTGCCCCCTGAACTTCGTTTTCATAAGTTTGAGCTACCACCACTTACTGGTTGAATTTTGTGGTTGGTTTCAGCCCAGAGACTGTGACTGAAAAGGAAAAAAATGTTCAAAATATTGTGAAAGAATTTAAGATAGCTGCAGTTCTTGAAGCTTTTTCACAAAAGCCCCAAAATTCTTTTTTATTTTTGTTTAGTTTTTAAACTCTATTAGGTTCCCCAAAATAAAATTTCATTATTTACACAGGCTCTTTTCTAGTGTTTCGTATAAATTCCTTTATACAAAATGAAGTTATGAAATGTACATAAATACCTATATATATATGCAAATTAATATCTAAACATCATATTATGATTGTGGCTTCTAAGCAATACAAACCCTGACTAACTGAGAAACACCCAAGGTTATTGAATTAAATAATATGGAAAAGTTGAAAGGAGAAAAAATCAGGTAACTATATTACAATGATGATCTATTTTGGGGGTAAAAAAAAGCAACTTAATGGCCACAAAAGTAATATCTATCATTTTCTTGATGAAATAAAGGATGTATTACCTAAAGTATGAAGATCCACGTTTCAAAAAAACAAATGTAAAAATTATGTCTATGTAAGTAGATATAATCTAGTAAACCAAAAGCTTGAGTCACAATCAGAAGAAAAAAAGCACATCACTTTATGTAATGTCCTTCCTTTTCCACTCAAGCAGAAATTAAAGAAAAAAAAATAAAGAGATGAGAAAAGAAAAAATAAAGAAACTAGATTTGGACATATGTTTCCTCTCAAGTGTTTGTTTCAGTCCTTTCTTAAATCAGGGGTTTGGTATGCAATTTAAGCAAAAGGATGTGATTTATTGTCCCAAAGACTTCCTCTTTCCCTTGGGATTTGATATATATACAGAAACCTATTCTTAATCTCCCTAGAGAGAGAAGACTGGAAGATACTTGGTGTGATGAAAAGCATAAAGAACGAAAAAGAAAAACAACTTTGTGAGAGAAGTCAGTGTGATAACAAGGCCACTTATCAAAGGAACCAAATTGCTGGGCAGAATTTGAAACCAGCCAGTGGGATACGGAACACAGGCAAAGGATTTGTCCTCTGACAAAATAATCAGAGCCTCACATTTTTTGTTTTTCTAAAAATGCAGGATTTCACTGTGCTTTTCAGTGCAATCCATCCCAGATGAGTGCTTTCCCCCCCACCTCTCATTTTGCACGCATAGTGCAGTCTGAAATACTGTTATATTCAAGAGCCACATGTACATCTGGATTTTTTTTTTTGCTGCAGCTTTTGGAAACACTTAGAAGGGTAATTTCACTTTTTGCTGGTTCTTGTTACTCCTTTTAGCATTTAAAAACTATTAATAAACAGAATATCTCTGTAGTTTTCTTTCTACACTATAATTAATTTAAATGGATAATGTGACTGTACAGGAAAGTAGAAGGTGCCGAGTGCTGCTTCACTTTTCCAAAGCACATCTGACCTACCACTCAAATCACACATGAAAAAGGAAGAGGTGTGATCCTGGAGTGATAAACAATTGGAGCATTTGGAGCCCTGCATGTCATTATAATATGCCATGATCAGAGTTTTCCTCAGCATTGTACCAGAAGTTAGTCAAGACATAATTTGCTGGTAACTGCCATTGATTAAATAGAAGTGCCTACTTAATGACATGCATGATGCAAGATATTTAAACATTTCTTATTGTCTACTAAAATCAGTTACCTCCATGTCATTTAACAGAGTTGAAAGACTTTAAGACATAATCATATATGATAGGCAGGAAAACTTCACTTACAACTCTGTTTATAATAAATTGTCCACATATTTTTGCCTCTGCCTCTAGTTTTAAATTGTGTATTTTTTCAAACCAAAAAATGCAAACATGAAGATAAATTATTAAAATTGTCAAAGGGTTTTCAGGGAGAAAGTGCTACTGTCTACAAAATTTCAGAAGTGAATGAAACATATCATCACTGGAAAAGGGAATGATTTTCATCATTCATATATAAAATATAAATATTATATAATAATATGCTACATATAAAATATGCTTAAGAAATCGAAGTAGTTAATTACAAAGAAGTACTCAGGATTCAAATTCATACACACAAAAAAGAAAATTATGTTCTGTGATAAATGAATAACAGTAGGAAAAATTGAAGTTGCATTTTTAACCAATAGTTGAGCAGAGTTTTTTCGATGATTTTTTTCCATTTTGATATGTTTATTCTCCAACTATAATACACCCAAAAAAGTTTTCATAGACTGTTGCACAGAGCACCATTACTTAACACCATGATTTTCAGAAGTGGGGTATATAGCAGCCTTTTTCCTTAGTAGATTTACTAATAGTGTAATAATATTTTCACCTAGCACTACAATAGATTAAAATAAAATTATAGTCTGTATTTACAACAAACAGCATTTGAAAATACTATTTTTTTTCTGTGTATTAATCATTCACTTTGTCTCCTTACTACATTAGTGTGTAGCTATCACAATTTGGAAATAAATTTTACAAATTTTTTGTGCATATATTTATCAGTGTTTCAAAAGGCTGCCTTAGAAGTTATGCTTGCTCATTCTTTTCACAGCCATACATTATTTATGAAATGTCTGAATAATGATAGATTATTTATACTCTGATATTTATGGCACATCCTGATCTGAAAGTCTGTGTGAAACTGTTCAAGAAGCAGCACAAAGTGCAGCACGTAATATGAAAATCGCTTATTAAAAATGGATGGCAAACAAGACTTATAATATTGTTTTTAAAGAAAAGGGGTTTTTTTGTCTCCTATTGTCTTGCAAATAAAAATCTGCTTTAAGGTTCACCATTCATCATTTATTATATATATTTTTTGCCTGCACATAGGTGTAGGAGTATTTTAAACATTTCGGTCTGACCAATAAGCTATTGCTGAACTAGTGTCATGTAGATACTTTTCCTTTCGCTGAGGGTTTAAAGATTAAGATTTAAATAAATGTGAACTTCTGGAATTTATCCCCATGAAATAACTATTTACTTTACAATTCAGAAGACATTTTTCTTGATAAGATTACATATGACATTGTTTTTATGTTTCAAAGACTATTTTCAATGAAATTTTAAAAACTATATTAAGATAAAGTGCCACCACTCCCGTGATTTATACACAAACAGTTAAACAGTGGGCCTGGAAAAATTCCTATAGAACAAAAAAGGAGAAGAAACTCAACCTTGGCCCATGACAAGTTGGGAGTCAACAAGGTTTATCAGCCAGTAAACAATTAAATTCTTCCTAAAGAAGAGTAGTGGATGTAATAACTGAACAACAGCTGGAGTGACAGCCACTTGTCAGCTTTCCAAACAGCTGGAAAGGATAAGGGTCACAGAGGAGGGCATTTGTGATCATGCCCTTTACTATCCATGTATACCCAGTCTCTACAGGAAAGCAAAAAAAGCACTGTAAAAATGTAAAAATACACTGAATAGTATGAAATAAATGTCAATCAAAACAAACAACAAAAAACCACCAAACAAAAGAAACAAAAAATCCCCAAAGAAACCAAAATAAGAGACTGTCAGAAGTCAAGGAAAAGAAGAAAATGGAAATTCCAGGAACAGGCATTCTAGTAGGTCACGAGAGTAGGATTTTTCTACAATGACTCTCTGGAAGAGTAACATAAATGCATTTCGGGTTTATGATTCAACAGTCTTTAGCAAATAGAAGCCCTGGTCTTCCAGCTATTAATTTCCCTGATCTGTCCCATCTGTGTGTAACTCTGACTCCTAGAAAGTGGGTGTGGAGCATTCACACACAGAAAGGAAGAAAATGTAAGTACCATTTAATGGTACTTTAAAATGATGATAAAGTACCTAGAAGAAAAAAAAGGCAAAAAGAAAGAAAAGAAGGATCCTTTATAATTTGTTTCTTATCGTGATGTTTTAAAAAAAATACATTGCATTAGGAAAGAACGGATAATTCCATTTGAAAAAAAAGTGTACAAGGAAAAAAAAAAGAGTTTTTGAGGCACAAACTGATAAGGAGTAATAGCAACATTATTTAATAATTTTTTGAAAAGAATGTGGAAATAAAGCCTTTTCTACAGCATGTTTCTGTTTCAATTAATTTGGCAATGATATCTGGAGAACATGAAATTACAGATAGCATAAATCTTCTCAAAACAAAACTGTCATCATAACTTCAGTTAATCTGGAGTTAAACAAACAATATTATAGCATCAGTATTGCTCTCCGGGTGACATATCCCAGCAGCAGCTGGAACTTAACACCCTTGCTCTTCCAAACAGAGGTGGGACATTGATGGCATTGGCCACTCACCCCAAAGGAGGTTTAGGTTGGACCAGAGTAAAAGTCATTTCCTTTTTTAAGTTTAATTGATATTGTTTTTTTGAAAAAACATTCATTTAGAGCAGTAACCAAAGGATAAAATAATAACAGTATCAATGGATTTAGGAAATTAATAATTTCTTAGTAATTAAGGAATGATAGCCAATATTTGCAGATCATTGCACATTTTCAAGATGTTTTAAAAGCATTAAATATTAGTCAGAGCTCACTCACAAGTTAGGTGTACATAATGTCTCATTTCAAGGATGGAAGAAAATTGATTTAGGGAATGTTGTTATTTACTCAGCCTTGTAACTGTCTCAAGAGCCAGAATGAAGATATGACTTTAATCATCCAAAATGCTACCTTTCTACTCAATCCTAGAACTATCAGATATCTTAATTTAATTTGCCCTCTTACACATTCAGTCTTCCTACCTGGAAAGAATTAAATTTTCTATGTTTCTGTGCAATACACAACAATGGACTTACTTCTGAAGGAGCAAGATAGAAAACTTGACTGTGGGACATCCAGAAATTCTAGACAAAGCCTTTACTGAGGGACAGATCACCAATGCAACACATGGAATATAACCTTCAGAAAACTGGAGAAATGCTGTCCACAGTGCATATTACTGTGGTCTGGCTGGATCTGACATGCTGCTACAGGACATCAGGCACAGTGTCAGTGGTGCTTCTTGCCATTCCAGGCTAGGAATTAACCAGGTTTCCATGCCCACTCCCCTGTCTCACAGATTGCAAGGAATTATGTCTCTTTGGTTGGTGCAATGCATCCACAAATGTGAAACACTCCACAGGTACCATACAGGGATCACACATATAGGTTTTACCTAAATTAAAGGACATTCAGGACACCTATTAGATTCATAGAATGGTTGGGGTTCAAAAGGACCTTAAAGTTCCAAGCTCACTGTTATGAACTATTCAGACCACACCTCATTTTTAATGCAAACTCATTAACAAGAGGCAATTATGTATGTTAGTTTGAATTAAAGTAATAATAATGTTGCAAAGCACAGGCATCAAATACTTCCTATGAACCTGCTGGCTTTGTATTTTCGCATTATGCAATGAAACACCTTGCACAGCTGCAAGCAATATCAAGAGAGAGAAGGATGACATTCCCATGGAAAATATTCCATCTGTGAAAGATCTGACCTGTGGAGTGACATTTTCAGCTCTCTTTCGTTTTTGAAGTCTGGGCTTGCAGTTCCTGAGGAACACTGGAGAGCACACAGTGGCAAGCAGCCAGTATTTCCAGCCTGGGAGGGCTTACGCTGAAAAGGCTTATGGTTTGGTGGGTGCACAGAGCTCTTTCTGTTTACTGGGAAAGAGGGTTTTTTTCCTGATTATTACTATGTGAAGCATTGTTACAGGACTGCTCTGTTCCACAATAATCTCCCAAAGGCTTACAGGATTATGAACTAACATGAGTTAAGTGGCAAACAACAACCCAGTGGCTCCTGGCCCAGCTATGTTTCCTTGTAACCTGGAGTGGGAAGCTTCTCACATTCATCTGTTTCTACATCTACTTTATTTACGTTTACATTGAAAGCCAAGGGTAATACAGGGGTTTTAATTTGCAATTTAGCTTCATTAGAAACAGAATTAAGTTCAGACCTAGAGTAAAATCAGAGCAACCCTGTGAAATACTATTCCCAGTTTTAATTTGGCACATAGCTTTCAATACGTTGATCTGTAGATGTAACCTACTATTGATGATAAGTACAACCAGTAGACAAGTTCAAGTATCAACACTAACTTGGTTTGTCAGAAAGAAATTTTGTCTCTGAACGAGTTTTGAATTCAATCACTGCAGAAATTAGAACTTGCTGTAGTACATATATACAAATATATTTTAAATTCATTTATTTAAAATAATCAATATTCTTCAATGATTGGACTTCATAACTGTGGCCTGTATGACCATTTAAACACAGGAAAAAAAGACTACTAGTGGTCCCTTTTGTCTTGTCAAATTTCAGGCTTTTATTCTTTACTTCTGTACTCTAATCAATGGAGAGAAGGACACTTTTCAGATGGTGAAAACACCATCTGGACCCGCCTGTCCCTTTCCTATGTCTGGCAATCCATTTAGTAAGTGTGTTCCTAATAAAGACACTGAAACATTTGGTCCTCCACAAGTTTTGAATTTTAGTATAAAATTGACTTCATTCCTTAGACTTATTTGAAAATTTTATTTCCAAGAATGAAATCACTTATAAGAAATAATGCACTACAAGTTATATATAACATGCTGACTCATCAGACATGGATGATTATGTATAAAATAATTTTTGTATCTGTATTTTGAGATCTGTCAAGGGGACTTGTTCCTTATTACCCCATTTCTACACATGGAAGTACGAACACAGGCCAAGGCAATCAAACTCTCCTTTTTCTCATTGTTAAGGATAAAGCTCTGGATTTTTTCAATCATTAATTCCAAAGGAATAGTTAAAGTGCTTCTGTTCTGCTGATTTTTGTGTTATAAATGCATAACTTCATAACTCTTCCTAACAATGGATACAACTATTTTGAAATACTTAATTGCATAAAATTTTATAAATGAATTGTTCAGTTTATATGGAAACTATTTTGATATCATTTTTACCGTTGCATAGAAAGAACAACAGAGAACATAGTAAGTACATGATGTTCAGACACTGCATGTCAGATAATGTTGTTATTTTAGGAAAAAATTATTTTCATGGGGAAACCACAGAAGACTGCATGAAATATTAGGAGTATCTAGCAATGTGTGATTCATTGTTCATTACATTAGTGATTATTTTAGTATTTTAAGAACCCAAACAAACAGCAACCAGACTTTGATTCTAATAACAAAACCAGCTAAGTTCATACTTCTCAAGTACATTTTAGGCAAAACCAAAACTGTCTTCAGCAATATTAAAGATATTAAATAATGGAATATATACTCAAATAATGGTTTAATTATCAGAAAATACATTATGTGCATATTAAGATTGCTACTGACATCACACTTATCTAAAATAATATTCTTCATATCTAGATGGGTTAAATTTATGGCTATAAATTTGTGTCTTTTCTCAACTGTCAGAACTATCTCCAGCTGCTTCATTTTGTGTGCTAATATATGATTCAGCTGAAACAGTGTAAAATGAATCTTGTTAGAAAATTCATTTAGTGTCATTTATTTCTAAATTGTTTTAATCAAATAAATTATTCCACTTAGGCAGTAATTTCTATTGATGAAATTAGCTCAAGTCTGCCTGCATGAAAAAAAAATGCAAGACAAAAAACTAGGAGGCTCTGCTTTTGACCACTCTTTCACTTTCTGCATCAGTTCTCTGAAGAGGTGTGATTCTCAGGGTGTTATGCAAGATCCTTCCATAAAAAGCAGAAAAAGGCAACTCTCAAATATAATTGGTTTCACTATTTCCAGATGTGAGAGATCTGAGAGGAGCTATTACGAGATTCTTATAAGCTTTATGCAGTTATGAAGGAGAGTTATACAGTCTATTTTAGACCTCTGATTAGAGTGTATCCAAGAAGCACTAAAGATTAGGAATGCAAGATTCCCTCTGCAGACAAAAGAAAGAAAAGCACTTTCCTGTACTCCATTCTGCAAATAACTTGAACCAGTTAAGGAAAGAAAAATAGTGCCACATTCAGCATTACCTTTCAGAGGTATTCAGTGCTAAAAAAGCCTCCTGTCTAAAATAGCAAGAAGGACAAATAGTATATATGACTATCTTCTGAGCATTTCAACTGATTTATTTTCTTCCTCACAACAGTAGACTCAGAATTAAAGTATCACATTTATTTTAGGTTACTGAAGACAAAAAAGCCTTGAATTGGAAAGCTTCAATACAGAATCAGTTAGGTGTCTATTTCAGAGTGTTATAAAGGGTGATATTTGAACTGCTACAGGTTGCCCATGCTTGCTGAATCGCTCAAGAAAGTTTTAATGTACTGCTGCTTTTTGTAATAAAGCAAACAGTACTTAGTGACTCTGTTTCCCATACACCTCAGATTCCTCTCCCCATCTCCTCTGTTCTCAACACAAAACCCCCTGCCTATTTTCAGCAATATTTATCAGGGGAGATACAATAAGACTTATAAAATGGCCAGGAGAAAAATTACTTGTGCCCCATTTCCACAAAATTTCAGCATCAGCTTCACTGTATTGGATTACAGAGTATTCATAAAGCATCTGAACTGCAAGGCTAAACAAGGATTCTTTGGCGCACAGAATCATTTTTTACCCCTTTCATATACTTGCAAGAGGTGAAGAGATTTTATCTGATACTTTAACAATTATTAAATGTTAGAATTTCAGCACTTTGTGAAATTAAGAAACAAAAAATATTAGTTAAAAGAAAAAAGGATTATCCAAAGAAATTTGCTACATGTCCATTTGAATTGGTATTGTGTTCGCTGCATATTAAAGGTGACCAGTCCAGGGCTGGGGTCTGGAGGTTTTAATTTCTCATCACTGATTTTATATTTCAGTTAAAGAGAAGAACTTGGGCTTGTGCTGTTGTTCTCACAAAACAGTATGGAACCTATGTATTATTTATGGAAATAAAAACTACCAGTACTTTTACAGTTAGTCTGGTGAACGAGGAAGCAACTGAATGTCCCCACACTTCAAGGACAACTCTCTCATACTTGGCAAAAGAAATTTTCCAACAGATCTGTGCTGGGTCAAGACTGTCTTGGGAGAAAATCAGGTTGGGTCACTGGTATCCAGTTGGAATGGAAGGAATTGGAAAAGATACTACATTGAGGAAACAGATTAGTGCATTTGTTTGAAGTTTCAGGATGCACTGGTCTTGATGATTTAGAAAGCAGGAAAACACACCATGACACCTTAGAGTATTCATAGTAGTTCTATTTTTACTTTCAGTAGATTGAAAGAAAATTCAGCTGTCCCTCAGAAAATGCATTTAATACCATTAAAAGCCACTCTGTTTTTGATGCTTCCCAACACTGCAATCCTGAAGTTCTGACATAAAAATATATCAATGTGATAAAATACATAAATTTATTATTGCCACATTTTCGCAGATGTAAGTTTGTTTGGGTTCCTCTTTTAGTTTTAGGCTTTTTTTTTTCTTTTTAAACATTTATGCAATTTGCTTTATGATTTTGGTCTGAAAGCTATGTGAAAGCTGTGTCATTAGAACAAGTTTTTGGAAAGTAGACTACATTTTTAGAGGAGCATTTTTTCTTTCTGGACACTTAAAACCACATTTATATGAAAAGTTTTTGTCTTGCTGACTGAGCATTAATGTTCTGAAAAATATGAATTGCAAGTAAAGATAGAATTGCTCTTTATAGACATGCTGTTTCGTCATAGTGTAGGTTGCCACAAATCCTGTGTGGTGAAAAATCCTCTTCATTTCTTCCAAGTCTGCAATTGAGAGCATTACAAGATTAGAAAAAGTGAGATATTTTCTGTTTCTAATGTAAGATGAGTTTCTGTGGCCTAGACTGTCTAGTTCCATGCTTTGTTCCTTCCTGTTTGTCATCAGTATAGTTTAAGCCAAGCTTAACATTTCCAGCAAGCCTTGTCAGGTCTTGTCAGGATATCATTTTATAAGAGTAATTTTGGAAACACAGGGTAAGGGTGGAAATAGGCTTCTCATGTGCAACAATCCATTCAGACAAAGTAACCATGCTGGAAGGATTAAGGGTGTGAAACATGCTCCTTTCATGGCAAGAATGGGATAGATGAGGTACAAGGGTGGTTTTTATTGATGAAAGTCTGGTGTCTGTAAGTCTCAGAGTAATTTGCACTTCTGAAAATAAGATACAACCTTCACTTTTCTTACTTCTCTATTTCTCTTCTGCTGCAGCTATTATGTTCTCTAGCACTATATTTTAATAACAGAACTACCTAGATGCTACAAGAGATCTTGAGGTTTTTTTGGTCATCATGATATCTCTTGAGTAGCAAAATGTAAAAGGCTACTGAAAATTACTTCTAAAGCTTAAAACTTGATAAGATTTCAGGACTGATCAAAATTTCAGATAATTAAAAACTGAAGATAATTTTTTTGCTTCAAAAATATGTTTTGTTTTCTGTAATAATATAACATATTTGATTTTAAGTGCAATTATAAATTCATGTAGGAACTACTGAGCATTTAACAAGTGTACAAACATATCCCTTAGTGTGGAGCAGCAGTGCTACCAGAAAAAAAATTAAATTTCTATAGAAAATTTGATTTATTTCTGGGGACTTTTTTACTTTCTTTCTAATACAGAGAACAGCTCTTGACTCTTCCCTCATAACCCCAGCACACAGGCAGACAGCGCCATAATTTAGACCCTTTCCTGTCAGGTGTCCACACTATTTATGCAGATGCCAGCTGTGATACTTGATTTGCTATTCAAGGACTTATCTAGAAAAGAGGTTCCCAGAACAAGAGAAGTATAAGTTCTTCCCTACAGCAGAACAGCAAGCCCTGCAGTTGGCCTGAGCCTGGCTGGATGGCATATCCAAATTTTCATCACCAACTTCAGAGATATTCTGTGTCATGTGGCCCAAGATGGCATTATATTATGTGCCAAAGAAAACACTAGTCTCTCAAAAAGGAAGGTTTTTTGCACACCCAAACTATTAGAGCACGCCCTGCACTATTTTACTGCCACAAACTTTGCTTGCCAAGCCTGAAAAACCTATCAGGAAGCACCTGCTTTCAGGAGCAAACAGTTCTGTTATTACATTTAGTTTATTGTGCCATTCACAGACCCTCCCTGGAAGCCATGAAGTAGCCATGATCAATGAACATCAAAATATTCAAGTGCTCTGCAAACTGCTACAATACTCTAAGCATTAAAAAAAAAAATTAAATAAAACCACTGTTCTCAGCTCAATAAGATGTTAAAATTTCATAGCTAGAAAACCAGCTACTATCAAACTAAGAAACACCGTAACAAGGGTTTTTTCTCATTAACTTCACTTTAGAAAAATAGTTCATTGAATGTACAGTTATGTACATCTTAATTAAATACAAACAATCAATTTTATAGACTTCTGAGCATCGAAAAGGTTAGAAAAAAATGCCTTAATGCCCTAATGTAAAAAAACTTCCTCCTTCATTCTTGCTTCTCTTAGAAAGTCATACCAGAATAAAACAGAATACGTAAAGGTGGCAGAAGATGTTTCATAACCTTTAATAGAGCACCTGGAAGCATTATTTTCAATGACAGTTCTTATAAATTGACATATCAACCATATCAGGCTGGGGAAAAACCTAATCATGTTCTTCCAATTAATTCTAACCTCTTAGCTTTACTTGTAATTATTTCACTCAGCTCCTAAAACTCTGCTTATTAAGATCCATCCATCATGGTGTGGGTCACACAATATATTTCTAGTATTGGGCCTTCTGGCCTTTGTTTTCCTTTCAGTGAGAGGACCTTGCCTATACTGAATGCATAAAAGGAAAACTTGTTTTAAAATGAAGAATAAAGCTAAACTGCAAAATAATTACTGTAATTCCAGATTATTTTATTTATTTATTTAGATTACTTTTATTTCCCTGAACTTAGTCTGCTGCTTCCCTCATGGGACACTCCTCATGCTCATCACCTGTGAGACTGCCAGTTGAACTATTTACCTGTACTTCACCTCTGACTTACTGTTGCATAGAGTGTCTGTTCTTATTTCCACCTTTTCCTTTGAATGATCATACCTATTTATATAAAGTTATTCCTTTGATATATTCCAGGTGATATTGAAACAACATCAGGTTGCGATTACTTATGTTTAAAAAGCATACCCACAAAAAACCCAGCAGAAATTAGCAACATTACAATTATTCACCACAAAAGACACAAACAGAAGGCCTGCAGCTCCCCTGATAGTTCAAGCAATCATTCCCAGGAGACACACATCAGCAGAAAAACTAATAAATGTACTATTTATCCTATCTGAAGCATGATTTCTTCTGTAATTGAAGTAGATTATCACCTGCATATATGTTTCTCTATTTATAAATGTATTTGATATACAAAGTGTTGAAATGTCCAGATAGATAACTGTTTTTCTGAAGATACTGTTGGAGTCAAAAAGAAGCACATTTTTGATACATAACTGTTTTATTTAATCAGGACAAAAGTGGGGGAAAAAACTGCAATTCAGACAGCTCCAACAGGATGCAGGCAGCAAAGTCTTTGCATTTCTCCAAGTTACTGCTCCCACTATCTAATCTGATGATTAACACCGAGTTGTAATTGGAACCAAAATCCCAAATCTCCATCTGGATCCTGCTGACAGTAGTATAAACACAGTTCAACACCTGCCTGTTTTATTTATATAAGGATTATGACTGATGTGTTTAAATGTCTGCAGTAATTTCCACCTGTCCATCCTTACTGTTGATCACTGCCTCTGCTGCAGGGATCGATCAGCAGTGTGGGGAAGCATTTGGTTCATTCCAAAGCAATACCTGCTGCTCACTCAGCAATCCCATCAGTCAATCCATCTCTGCTTCCTCACAGCTGCTCCCTCCTTTTTTTCTTTCTTGGCCAAAGATCACTTGTACACTTTACAATCCAGGACTAACCTTTACCTCTAAAAATCAATCACCACTCCAATTCATTCTGTAAGTAAACTATTTTTTTAAAAAAAATCAATTTTGTGTTTAAGGTTGCTTATAATCTAGGGTTTTTAAAGGTTCTTAATACATCTTAAAGGATAAGAGACTGCTTTTTTCAAAATTCAGACATCACTAATGGTTACTCTCTACAAAAATAAGTTAATTAATAATTAACTGTAATTGCTAATGAATTTGAAGAAAAAAAAATCACTGATTCAGAGGGGAAGATGTCAAGCTTTCACAGGGAATTGAAAACAGTTGGATGTAAACCTCCACCCTATCAGAAGTAAATCTGGAAACATGCTTTAACCATCACAAGTTTTGTCATACCTGTAAGTGTGTAAATAATGCATCCTCTCTGTGGTCTCACACGGCACTGCAGTGAATTCACATGGCTCATGTGGGTAGCCAAGCCTTCCACCCCTTTCCTTAGGGAAAGTACTCAGAGTAGTACAATGGAAGAGCATCACCTGCCTAATTCCAGGCAGGAAGTTGGACCATGCCTTGCTCTAACCACTCTCAGGTACATGCTCTGCAAGGCAGTGTCAGCAGAGTCACTCTACTGGTAAACTCTAAACATCTCATATACATCAACTAAAAAACAAACAAACAAATCAACAGCTTTGGCTAAACATTCCTGTAAAAATACAAAGAAGTAGTAAAGACAGTCAGGATTTCAAATGCATCCTGGTTTCTGTTTCCAATGCAGACGCAACTCTTGAGCATGACTAAGAAGATAACTTAGTCATAGTTCTGCTTCAAAGAGGGCCATTAAAACTATGTTTTAAAAATCCCAAACACTAATTTAGAGTAAGACTTTGAAAAGTCCCCAAAACATAGTGCATAACAACACTTCATCTTTTTCCTCCCATGCTGTCACCCAACTATTACAGCACTGAAGTAGACAACTTATAGCTATATATATTCCTCTGTAAATCAGTGATCCTGTTAGTTTTCCTTCATCTTGGCAAATGTGTAGCTCAAGACCTTTCATTAATATTTATTAACTATTCTTTTCTACATTGAACATTTAATTATTTAAATCTCTAACATATAATTCTATAACTACAGGGATAATGAGGTGCATTCTTCTTCCCACTGTTCTGGAAGCGAAAAAAGAAGAAAATGTTAAGTCCAAAATCCAAACCTCAAGGTCTTTCAATGCAATAAAGAAACAACTCAGTTTTTAATAAATGCAGTGAATGTCTTATCTCACAAACATAATTCATATATTAAATAGAAACACGTGAATTAAAATATTGAGTATTTTGATTTAAATCATTAAAAAAAATGCACAAAAAAGAATAGGAAACAGCTTGTCACTGATACACTGTGATTAATATTGACTTTTGGAGGTTTTTTTAGTCTCCAAAGGGTCCTTTTCATCTTCCACAAAGAAGGTTGTTTTTTCTGCAAAAGTATTTTCCTCTAAAACAATATAGTTTCTGCCTTGTTTTTCATATCACTATAAATTCCTAAACTAATTGTGAGAAATTCCTAACTGAAATGTTAGAAAAGGTAGAACTTACGCAAAAACACACTCATGACTTGTCCAGGAGTTATCTGACATTTAGGGGAAAAAAAAAAAATCAAGCTATTTGTCTGAGGACAATTTTCTCATTCTAAGCATCAAATAAATGACAAAAGGACCACCTCAGAGTTCTCTTTCAAACCTTTGGAATAAGTTGCCTAGTCACATATCATAACTAGTTAGTGAGTGAGATGAAAGGCAAAAAGAAAAGGCTACCAAAAAAGGCTGTAACAATGAATTTCAGGTCAATTTTGCTCAGATGAATCCTTCTGTATTTTGATAGGTTTGAAAAAGAGAAAAAAGCAAAATAATCCTAGACTCCTAGTCATCCGAAGTAAGGCCTGAGGAGAAAGTGAATTGAGTGCTGGCACACTGGAAGCTGTTTTCTTTTCAAAAGATCAACAGGCAAGACAACATATTTCTCTATAACACAATTGTCTTCAGCTGTCCTTGGAACGAAATGATTGACAGCCAGCATTAAGCTTTAAGGATGCTCAGACAATATTTAATGTCAAGTTCAATGTTGAATGCGCTAGTATTTTAAGAACAACACCTGTTCCAAAGACTTTGAATACTACTATCAGTCCCAGAAAACAGAAGGAGCCAGAAGATCTTGGCAAGATAAAGTCCAAAAGAAGAACTTTTTTTACTGTTAAGGAAACCTCTCTCCTCTCTGAGATTTGAGAATGTTTTGTTTGTTTCCTTATCTTACTGTGCCTCACCTTCCCCCCCACCCCCTTCCCTTGCCACCCTTTCATTTTTTTTTTTTTTTTTTTTTTTTTTTTTTTTTTTTTTTTTTTTTTTTTTTGTAGATTCACTGGGCGAGAAACATTACTCTGTGAGCAGGCTGTTCCTTACCTTCTCTTTAGTTTTAGTCACTTTCACACAAGGTATGATGAGCTTGTTTGTGATAATGCAAAACTGCTCTAGCAACTGCCTTTGTTAACCTTTTCCAGGCTACAGTATATGTAATACATGTACCTTGTTTTTCTTCCAAAAATTCATTTCCTCAGAATAGTACTAGGAGCAGTGAATGCTCTGTAAACTCATATCTTGCCTGATTTGTTTAAATGTATTCATGTACATCTATTTGCTTACACTTCTACGTGTACTTGACACTGTTTTTGTTGTATTTCTGTTCTTTATTGCCCTGAAAAATACTCTGAGCATCTTTACATCCAAAAAGACTGGGAGTGTGTATGAAATTTCTACCTGCACAAATAAAACAAAAAATGATAAAATAGAAGTTGAATATACAAATGTATTGATAACAAAAAGAGAAATCTGTTTTCAGGATAAACCTGTTTACCCATTGAAATGTGTAGACAGAGAAAAAAGGAGTATATGCTTGGGGAAAGAAAAAAGGGACATTTACAACTGGCAATCCAGGTAATCATCTAAGGTTTAGAAATAGTAAAAAATTGCTTCCACTCGCACAAATTGCATGTTCATTCATACATCTGTAACTTAAAATATACAGATTTGTTTTGATCACTGCACTGTGTATCAGGTTTCTACCCAAAAACAATACAGAAGTTAATACTTTTTTGTTACTCAGGAAAAAATAATTCCTTTATTTAATGGCTATTTTAACTCTTAAATCTCAAATGCTTGCCTTGAATTCAAATGCAGGTTTTTTTGTGAAGTAATAATCCATGCTATTGGTCCAACTTTATAATACTAATCTAAGATTAGTGTGATTACTGAATTATATAGTCTCTGAATGGAAGAACTGCAAAATTTTTATCCTGTCTTTATCTGTCTAGCAAAAAATAAGAGACCATCACCCAAGAATTGGAATACATGAATATTTTCTCTAGCAATAACATAAGTCTGAATAAAACATACAGTTATGACCATTTGTCATAATTTTAAAGTTTAATTTTTGCACATCAGAAATAATGTCCGTACACACTTTTGTTTGCTTGAATCAGATTCTTAGGACCAGAAATCAAAAATTAAGAAATGTGATCTTAAGATGCCTTGAAACCCTTCCAATTCCATCTTTCAGGTCCAATTTCAGCTCAAGTTAGAATCAGAAGTTACTATAATTACTGAAAGCAAAGATAACCAGACAAACTGACCTTAAATTATGAAGTTCTACACCCTCAAACTTGAGCCGAAAGAAGAGGAAAATATTTTCCAGGTAGCTGCTTAATTTAGTCACTTTGTTACTTCCAGCAAAGAGCAACAACACAATACAGATTCCAACATCCAATCCTTGGTTCATATTAAGAATCATATTTGCCATTTTAATAATGGAGCTACAGCAAGGTGCAGTGCTGGTCATGTCTTCTGGAGAAAAGTAGAGACAGGCAAGGTGTGCTTTTTTGGAGCTCTGAGCTAAGACCGGGTAATATTCTTTCCAGTGTTGACTATATATTTTTCAGTGACAAATGATGAATTCACAACACCACATTATTTTCTTGTTCAAGGATATGAATAAAAGCACTAAACAATTCTGCATTAACACAGGAGAAACAACAGAACCATCTTTGGAAATTTCCCTCTGGCTAACTCACTTCATCTCTATGACAAAGAACTAGACCATCTCCCTGCTCATTTCTTCAGACAGAGGGACAGTTCGACTGACCACCAGGTTTTCCACTGTCACTGCTTTGAAGTCTCTCTGAATTTGATCAGTGCTTATCATAGTTTGAGTCACCCTTCCTTGGTCACAGGATTTTACAGAATCACAGAATCAACTCAGTTGGAAAGGACCTCTGAGATCATCAAGTCCAACCTGTGACTGAACACCACTGTGTTTACACCAAGTGCCATGTCCAGTCTTTCCTTACACACTTCCAGGGACAGTGAAGAATTTCTTTCTAATGTCCAACCTAAACTTCTCCTAGGACAGCTTGAGACTGTGTCCTCTCATCCTGTCACTGGTTGGCACTGGGAGAAGAGAGCAACCCCCACCTGGCTACAACCTCCTTTTAGGCAGTGGTAGAGTGTGAGGAGGTCGCCCCTGATTCTCCTTTTCTCCAGGCTAAACAAGCCCAGCTCCCTCAGCTGCTCCTCATAGGACATTCTCTCCAGACCCTTCAGCAGCTTCATTGTTCTGTGCTGTACCCACTCCAACACCTCAATATCCTTCCTGAACTGAGGGGCCCAGAGCTGGACACTGTACTCAAGGTGCAGTCTCCCCAGTGCCAGGTGTGGGGCTACGATCTCTGCCCTGGTCCTGCTGGCCCCTCGATTCCTGATCCAGGCCAGGATGCCAGAGGCTTTGACCACCTGGGCACACACTGGCTCATGTTCAGCCAGCTGTCACCCAGCAGCCCAAGGTATTTTTCTGCTGGGCATCTTTCCAGCCACTCTGCTCCCAGTCTGTAGTTGGAGAATATTTTGTCTTTGTGAGGTGGACCATTCTGATCCTGGAGTCTGATTAAAATCTTCCTTCCCCTGGAAGCTCTGTTGCTGTTTCCCTGCATCTGACACTGCTGCAATTCCTGGAGCCTGTTTGAGGGAGAACCCCCAGGCAGCCAAGAAGCACTTTTCTGCATTTGAAATTTCTGTGATACTATTAAGCAGCACATTGACTGGTGTAGAGAGGGTAGGATTCACCCTGAATGAGACAGAATTTGACAACAAAGATGCAGAAAGTGTTAGTTCATTGGCTCAACTTAGCAGACATCACCAGTTTGTTTATGAGACAGAAAAGCAAGCGCTGGGGGTAGCTGGGAAAGAGTGGGGGTGGAATCTGACCCTGCAATCTGGAAAGATCACTGTATACAAAGGCTTTCAGCTCTGTACCAACTGACAATGATGCAAAAGAGACAACCTTGTTCTACCCACAGTGCCAGCAGAAGTATGCTGACATCACATTTGGTATGCTTAAATCTGTATGTTCTCATCAGGTACCTTTCAATCATACCTTAAGGGTAACTTAAACAATCAGAAAGCTGGTTCCATTTTATCAGGAAGGGAGAAAAAAAAACCCAAACCAAACAGTTAAGAAAATTGTTGCTTAAGTGCAAAGATCCTTTGGTTAGTACTTGAGCATGACTTGAATTGGAAAATACATTTGAAATTCAAAGTTGTTCAGCAAACAGAGAATTAACAAATTATCACCATTGACACTGAGCAAGAAGGAATTTACTCAGCTTGATCTTCAGGTTAGATGGATCGTGTAAAATTTTCAATAAGAATGTGAAGTGCACACTTAATTTGGAATCTGATCACACATGACAGAGATGAGATAATTATAGAAATTCAGCTGTCATTTCATGGTACAACCATACACAAAATTGTTGTCCTTTTTAAAATCCAAATTAATAAGGCTATTTGCTGAATCTCTTTTTAATTTTGCTCCCTGAGAAAGTCTCACAAATTTTCAGAAATAACCACTTTGGTGTGTATTTAATCTATATAAATAAATACTGCATGCAGAATATTTATGTTCGTGTGCATATATATATGAAAACAATAGAAGATAATTTCTTACCATGCAACTATTTCTGAATGTTTTGCCTAATCTAAATAGGATTAAGAAACAATATGCAAATTTTCCATTCAAAAGCCTGAAGTAAAATAACTCACTTCAGACATTAATTTTCATAATATTTGGTGGTGGGGTTAATTATAGATTTATATTTGAAATATTTCCACACTTGAAAATGCTATTTTGTCTCAAAAATCTAAAAAGCAAAACAAAACTAAACCAACCAAAACCCTTAAACCACAAACCACTCATTTGAAAATGCTTATGCTTGTTTTCCATATAGGTAATAAATACATTGTTAACAGAGGGGGCAAAAAGTCTCTGGATGACTTGGTGTTTACATTTTGGATGAGGGGAGAAACATCGTGAGAAACCATTAACTTAAGATGTCAGGAACACAAAAGATGTTTTTGAGTTGGAAGAAGGTGTTGGTACAACAGCACCAAGGGCTCTGCCATGGAAATCCAGAGAATCAAACCTTTAATGCTGCTCTTCCACATGTGCAACACAGGTAGTGGAAAATCTGCAGAAGACCTCTGCAATCTCCTGCACAGCTAATAGTAACCCCCAAATTAATCTAATTGCTTTCTTTAGCACATATTTTTGATTTTATATGCAAGAAATACTTATGTGTAACATACTGAAAAAAAACCAAAACACCTACTAGGAGAATTCTGTGCTGCTGAAGAATCTGCCAAGAACTTGTTTTACACATTTTTTGAGATAAGCAGTATTTCATAGTGCAGTTTATAACTGCTAAGTAGACATAAATCACTACAATAGTATAGTTTAAAAAGTTCTGTCAATGAAATTTTGAAAATTCCGTGCAAAGCAAAGCATATTTTCTAATATTATCTGGAATCCTTTCTTGCACTTTTGCCCGGAATTAGAATTATCCCTCTTCTGGATTAAAGATGCATTGGTGGATTAGTCTATCACTGATGACAACATAATATATCCTTCCCAGAGGCTTAAACTGAAAAGAGGTCTGTTAACTACAGACTATACTAAAACAACAGAAAAAAAAATAATAATAATAAAAAAGGACATTAGACATGAGACAGTATTTTAACATTTAAATATCATCATGTGGGAGGTCAAAGTTTGTGAAACATAACCTCGGGTTCAGTGCCATGTATCTGTCCTACTCTTTACACAGACTCCATCATCTGTAAAACTAGTAAAACCTGGGACTGATTCCTGCAAGGATTAGCCATGGGTACTACTTCTATCTTTAGCCACTTGTGCAAGCTCAGGAATACCAGCCACATAGGCAATTTAAATGAAAAAAAAAATTGGTTTTAATTTTTCTACTTGATGGTCAGATATGTATACAAATTTTGAAAAATTGTGCTTCTTCATTTGAATTTTTTTTGGCCTGTTAAAGAAGTATTAGTTTTATATTTAAATTTAGTATTTCCAAAGCAACAGAGCAGATGAGCTGTTTTTGAACAGAAATACTTTTTATTTCTGAAACTTTGTTTCAGATGACATGAAGCTGATTCACCACTTTACTCAAACAGTCTAAAGGAGTTATGTTATTCTGTATATTAAGAGACGTGCCAACAGTTTTCCATAGAATAACATCATCCTGCAAAGTTTTTCGCGATGTAAGACTACGTAGTTCATAAAACATCTTTCCATGTGAATATCCTGAAATATTTTGCATGCTAATAATTATACAATGACAACTTCTAGAATACACCTGTTCAATATTTAAGCCTAATTGTGGAAAACTAACTAACAAGAAATATTTCACTGACCATAATAAATAGGTAATGTGCTGTACTTTCTGGTGAACTTAAACACATAATTACATTCTTTTTCAATTATATCTCAGGAAAAAGTAGATGAGTTGCTAGCATTAAATTTCAATGTAAGCTGCTGGGGTCTGTTTTTTGTTTAAGAAAAGGTCAGTCCTTCATTTCATGAAGGTATCATTGGCTTTAAAAGGTAGCTCAATTTGGGTATAGAATCCAGCTAAGAAATAAGCTTTCTGTCATGCTTGCCTATTGGTGTAACTGAGAAGATGGGGATTAGACATTTTTTCTGGTGTTTTATTTAATAAGAGACCTGGATGTCATCACTTATATTGCTTGCTAAATTGAATCTTTGAGGAGCACTGTAGAATATGTGAAGTGTTTGTGCATACAGGTCACAGGCTGTGTGCTCCATCCTTTCAAAGGAAACCATTGTGAAGGGGGAGGGTCCTGAGGACAAAGAAGGGAAGAACTGCTTTTCTGGCAAATGGCAGTAGCAACAAAACTCTAAGAAGAGCCGCATGCTTCAATACGCAGCAAATAATACCCAAACACTTTGTAGAAATAAAAGGTTGGAGGATGGGGGAAAAGGAGTTTGAGTTCTGTAGTCAAAGGAATTTAAAGGTACATCTAAGTAGTCCTGAGAGATTGCTTTATAGTGAAGTATCAGTTACACACAACCCTGGATCATAATTATCTGTGTATCCTCAGACTAGCAGAGCAGTTATAATACAGTTCTGTGCTTCTCTGCAATTGATCTCTGTGAGTGCATCATTTTCTTGACATTTTACAACTTACTGATTCAGTAATCACAGTTCAGTTGTCTTAATCACACCGTAATTGAACCACGGAGGAAATGCCAATACTCAATCAAAAAGATATCAATCCAATTAGATAGCAATGTTTTCAGTCAAGAAACAGTTAACAGCAACTCAAATCCGAGTTTGTTTATTCTCCACTACCGAAATTTAGATTTCTTAAAAGGGAATTAAAGGGAGGGCAGTCCATTTTGGCCCAAATCCGCTATCTCCCTGCTCCTTTTATTTGCGCAAGCCCCGTTAAAGAAACAAAAGTCAAGACACAGGCGGGTCCTCCCCCGGGGCCGGAGGGGGAGCACGCCCGCCGCGCAGGGGGAGGCAGCGCCCGGCCGGGGGAGCTGCCCGGCGGGGCCGGCCGGGAGGAGCCGTGCGCGGCGGGGAGCGGAGCGGAGCCCGAGCCGGGACACACCCGGGCAGGGACCTGTCCGTGGTCCTGCAGTCGGGCCGCCACTGCTGCCATCGCCGCCGCCGAGGGGCCTCGGTCTCTTCCTGCCCGCCTGCTTCACCAAAGCCCTGAGCCAGCTGCTGTCACTGCTGAGCCCGACTTACAGAAATTCAGCTTTTAGGGAGATTTCGTACCCCCTCAAGGCTGGGGGTACTTAAAAAAAAATAAAATAAATCCCCCAAACCTCCTACCAAAGCCCTGCCCAGGCTCTGAATTGTGCCTTTCCCTGGCGGTCACTCGGCTGCCCGGGGAAGCCCCAGCCCAGCGCACAACTTTCCTGCAGGGAAGCCGGGCTTCAGCCCCCTCGGAGCCTCCGCGCAGGGGATCGAAGACAGAGGGGACCTGGCGCCCTCCTCGCCTGCAAAGCTGTGGAGAAGCCAGGCAGGAGAGCGGGAGAGGCTGGGAGATCCCTCGCCTCCCCTTCCTCCTTGCCGGCTTCTGGTACCAGGGAAACTCCCGGGGGGCGGAGGGGAGGGAAGAGGAAGCTCCCACCATACGCGCAATGCCCCCCGTGTATCCCCTTCTCCAGGAGCCCGGAGCCCCAGCCCGGACTCACGTGTGCCGTCAAACCGGGTGGCGATGGTGTCGAGGAAGGTGTTCTGGGGTGCCAATAATCCCTTCATAACCGGCATTTTTCCAGCGCGGTGCGAGGTTCCCCATCAAAGTTTGTCTACAAGGGTGGTTCGAGAAGAAAGTGCAGAGGGCGCCCGGGGGGAGGCAGGGAGGGAGGAGGCGGAGGGATAGGGAGGAGAAGGAGGATGGGGATGCCGCCGCGCCGCCTCCGGCGCCGGGAGCCCCCCGCTTGTCAGCCCCGGCCCCGCAGAGCGCTCCCGCCCCGGGGAGCCGCGCACAGGTGCGGAGCCGCGCCCCGGCCGGCAGCGCCCGCTCCCCCTCCCCGCACCCCTCCGAAGGCAAGGGGGAGGGGGGCGCCTCCGGAGAGCCGCCGTGAGGGAGGACGGGCTGGAGGAGAGCAGGGAGCTGGGGAAGAGCCACCTTTATCCACCTGTAGCGGAGCCGGGTGGGGCGGGGCAGCACAGGGACTGGCAGCCCCCGGCGGCTGCGGAGCCTCCTCCGCCCCGGCCGACTCAGACACATTTCGGCTCTAGCACCTGAGAAGGGTCCCTGTTCATAGGGACCCTGTTTTATGAGTAGCAATATCGCAGGGTAAAGCACGGGCTCTCACTTTGCCGAAAGGATACACCCTTGATGGATAGCAAATGCCTCTGGAGGTGCTCACTGGAGAGCGAGGCTGGGACATGGATAATGCTCCACCAATTGTGTGGCCTCAGGCAGTATTCTGCATGTTGAGGCTATTTAATTTATTTAAGGAATAGGCATTTTTCTGTGATTGTTGATGCATCCTATAACATTCTTTCAACATTGTTCCCTGAAAATCTCCTGAAATATTTTTTTCTACCAGCCAAAGAGAATTAATACATATCCTAGCCCAGAAGGTAAATATGTAACAATGGTAATAAAGAAGTGGCATTCCACATTCAGATGAGTAACCTGTTCAGACTGGTACCATGGCTCTTTAACTGCTGCCAGATAACTCTCCATAGTACAGTCATTTCACTTACTGTAGCAGCAATGGAAAAACTTCCCCATGTTCTTTGAGGACTAAAAGACCCTAGAGAAAAGAAGTGGGAGTACACTCCCTAATCTACAAAGTCACTGTGCAGAGGAAGCCTGTTGGGTTCTTGCTATTTTACAGTACTGCTATTTGTATTTTTATGCTATTCCTGTTTATTTAGGAGTCTCTCTTTCTCCAGATGGTTAGAAGACTTTGATTCCCACTTTTTAGCATAAGCAGCACTGAGAGAGGTTACAAAAGAGAAAAAAAAGGGGTCTTTCTTTACAACAGATAATGAAATGTGAAAAAGCCCCAGAAGCTCAGAAAATGCTGACACACAGGGTTTCTAGTGAAATATAAAGTCTACCCATGGTAACCTCACCGTGCTCTGAAGAATGCAGCAGTATTTTGCTGAGATCGTGAATCTGTCCAGCTGCCCTTGTACTAGAAGCCTTTTAGAAACTAGTTGATATAGAGCTGACAGATCAGTTTGCAGAAGTAGCACACGAACTGAGACACTGCCTGTAGAGTACTTTGGAAGTCTCCAAGATCTCAAAGTACTATCAGCATCTTGCTACCTGATAATCTTCAAATTCCTGTCAGCCTTGTCCTTGAAGTGTATATAAGCACCAGCCTTGTCCTTAAAATATACAATTTTTAATACTGAATGCCAGCAATTTTCACTTTTCATTATTATCGTCATATCTTCCAATTCAATATAAGCAGAGTCACAAAATTAATTTCTTATTGATAGTTTTCCATTTAGTCGCTCTGTCTAGTTGGGTTTGATAGTACATGTACTCACTTGTGAAATAAAGACAATCCTGTTTCAAAACCTGGAAAACCCTCAAAAGCATGATCAGGTTTTCACTTCTGACAAACTGCTCAGCAACAGATGTTGTTAAGGTAAATCCAAACCTTTGAAACCTGACAAAAGACTTGGCTATGTTGCAGCCTGTCTGCTGCAATTGTGTTTCAGTTTGCATTTTTTTCTCCATGGCCTGCCCAAATGCCATTTAAGTAGGGATACAGGCAGTCAGGAGAAGTAAACCCATATAAACATTTCAACATATAAATGTATTTCTGAATTTTGGTCATCACAAAGGGAAAAGAGAATTTAACAGGGGAGTCAGGTCAATCTGATAAATCTGCAAGCCCATAAATGGCCACACCAAGTCTGAGATGTAATCATAGTGTTTTGAGGGCTGTATGATATGACAGCTTCAATAAGTTTAGAGCTTTATTAAGAACCCATGGAAATTTCTTATTCATGACACAAAAAATGTTTTAATAAATCCTTAGGGCTTGAACATAGAATGGCAAACAGCTATGCAAACACACACCTCAGAAAAGACGGAAAAGTGCACAGGATTTACATGGCATATTCCATCTTGATAGGGGTGAACACAAATTAATTATTGAAATTCACCACTAGCCAGGGAGATGTGATAGCAGTAGCAATGAAAGCTCTACAAACAAGAAAGTTCTGCTGATGCATAAGAGGGAGGGATACCAAATTCTTTATAAGGAAAACATGCTGAAAGCCTCTTCATCTCTGAGAACTTCAGGAAAGAGGAAGGACATCTGCTGTCCTTTACAAGTATACACAATCATGGCATGCATTGCAAATTGGTTATGGAAATGGTTACATACTATGATCAATTGGTAACAATTAAGCTCCTAAAAATTATGTTCGTGTTCTATGTATCACAAAGCAGCCACCCAAATACCTCTGAAGTAGAACTAATAAAGCATATTTAAAAAAAATAACGTACATAAGAAGCCTCAGACTAAAAAGATGAGAAAGTGAAGTGCACTATCCTATTTTCTACTTGTATTTAGCATATTCTAGAGACTTTTATTCATAAGAGTAATCCTCCTTAATAGAAACTGGTACTTCAGAGAGTTAACAGCAAAATACAGAAGATTAAAGTTGCTCAAAGCAGACAAATTTAACAGGCTGAAATTTTTGTAACTAAAGAAGAAATAGATAAGAAAGCAGACAAGAGCTGAGCATATGTAAAAGGGAGGTTAAAGGAGCAGCTGAAAGTTTGCAGTCAAGTCCTGGAAAATTATTTTTAAGCTTTAAATGAAAAGCAAAATAGGGACTCTGAATAGTCATTGACTTTTTTTCTTTTTTTAAAGTTTAAGGAAAATTAAAATACAAACCCAGGCAATTTTTATCTTGTTTCAAGAAACCAGCTTTCAATTTCACTGTATTAATTCTTAATATCTGGGATATCTGGATATAGTGCCTAATATAATACTTATTTTTGCTGGCAAGGACAGGTAAGCAAGAGTTAGATTCTAACTTCGATTTTTGTCTGTAAATCTATATCCAATTTCAGTAAATAACTCACACCCCATATTCCTGTATTTTTCACTGTGGAGAATTTTGCTGAAATCTAAAGCATAAATATATGTAAAACTATAGAGATAAGAGTTACAGATAACAGTGCCAAAGCTGAGAAATTAGGGGCTAATAGCATTGCTGCTACTCTTCAGGATGCCATTAGCATCCCGAGACTGCAAATGAAGTTTACTCAGGGGCTTACAGTTTAGACCAGAAGGACTGTCTAAGAAAATAAAATTTGCCACTTCAAATTACTCAAATGTATGTAAATAAAATCTCAGCCATACATTTCCCCATACTTGTCCACAGCTGCTTGGGCACTCAACATAGCCCATTGCATTGTGAGGCATGGTATAACCTATATTATTGCTTGTTACCCAGAAATGTGGGCATGGGCAGTGTTTTGCACAAAATATATGCAAGGAACAGCATGTAGCAGTATTTTTGTTCACAACTTTTCTTCATTTTTGATTTAACCAACAGAATTTTTCCCAAATTTTGTTACTAAAATCCCATGATATCATGAATCAGCTTGTAAAGCAAGAAGTTAGGAGTTGTTTTCCTGGCATAGCCATTTGACCTCAACTTACCTGCTACAATTATGCAAATGAAAGCAGCTAGTGAAAATCAAATTAACAAGGACTGCCTGCAGCTTACTTTTGTGTTTGAAATTGCCACCCACTTATTTGTTTGCTAACCTTGGCATCCGGTGGAAAAAAAAAAAAGACTTTATGAAAAAGCCTGAAAATACCAGGAAATGGCAAAGAATGGCAACCTGCTGTTCATCTGCCATGAACAGGCTAATTTAGTCTGAAGTAGTTCTTGTTAAGAATATTATCCTGATAAATTATTGTTGTGCTTCAAGAATTGCTGGCCCTTGCCTTTTGCTGTGCATAAGCCAAGAACAGAGCTGCATAATTAGAACCCTGACAAACAAGGGGCAGGGTTGAAGTTTAAATGCAAAGCCAACACCTCTGGCTGGCTTAGGAGGAGATGAAGTTCCCATAAACCAGAAGAAGTTGCAAGCAAACAGAAGAATCCATGTACATGATGGTACTTGGAATGAACTTAAAGATTCAAAACTCACTTTTTCTCTGTTCCTGGCAGACACACATGAAACATTTTGGCAAAAGCCTCATTTCTTTTTAGTACTGGTGTTAAAGGATGCAAACCTAATGATCAGAGACATGCCATTCACTAATGTACTGAAAAAGCACTGTGGTAGATGCACAAGGTTTAATTATACTGATATCGCCATTGTATTAGGTTGCAATTATGCTTTTGTTTCCTTTTGAAATAGATAGGTAATCATGGATAAGGTTTAACTTCATATTATACTTATTGCTCAACTAAGTAGATTAATGACTTATACAATATTGATTTGTGTTTTTTATGGTTAGAAACCTCTTCATACATTTGCAGACCCAGGTTTCATGTGTCCATCAGATTTATAAAGGAAGAAGATGGTGTCTCGTTTTCTACAAAGCAGAAAATGAATTAAGACGTAAAGGTAGCTCTGTTGTCAAACCAAAAAGATGGTTCAATGGTGAATAGACTATCAGATCTCAAAAATAAAAAGACAATAAATTTTACTCTTTTCAGCTTTCCTATCTATAAAAGCAGAACCATAGTTTTCACCTCAAAGGATTGTGTGGATATGGTTAATGTTGACATAACAAAATTTCACAAAAACCTCTGAGAAACCTAGAAACAAATTAGCAGTTATTTAAGAGATTGGATAGCATTCAGAAAGTTAGTGAACCACATTTCAAATAACAAGGAATTAAGAAGACAGTTGCTCTACCTTTAATTGAGCACCATCAAGTGGGGAAAAAATAATCATTGTTTATTGGAAAAAAGTATTTCATAAAGGAGAAATGCACCTCTATGAACAGAATAACCATCCAAAGCTGAATAAACAATATCTATTTTGAGTGAAGTTTGGCTTTCATCAGAAAACAAAACCAAATACCCAGAAAACTAAAGCCAAAATCACCAAAATAGTACTAGTAATGTTAAATAAAAAGTAAAATAAAATAGCTACCCTACAATTCTGGTGAAAAACCTTATAGTTAACCAAAAAGGATCATAATTTTCTTCTTAAAATTGTTGCAGTAAAATAAAGATTAAAAGAAAGCTAAATTCAGAAGAGATTGAGGCATTGTAATGGCTTATTTTGTACTTCCTGAGTATGAAAGAACTCATAAGCCTTTTACCCTCACCGTGGCATTAGAGGAAATGCTGATGTTAAAGGATGTTGTAGATAAATCTTCATCTCAAAATAAGTGGCCAATTCAGTTCACCTGTTAATGAGGAGTGCTAATTTTGTTCCAAATTCTTTCTTTTGAAAAGGGATGAATTCACTTAGTGAATATCAAAATAGCTGTTGAGAATATTCTTTATAGTAATATCAGACCTTCATTTATTCATGACCTGAAGTTTAATATAATTTAATTATAAAATGTAATCCATTACCATTTATCTGCTCGAATTCAAAGAGTACAATACTCTTATTTTTAAGAGAATTATTTGCAAGTCAAGAGTGTGCTCAGAGAAAATAAAGGATAACTCAGTCCAAAAGTTTAAGAAGTGATACTGATTATATAAGAGACACAGAAGGATGCTTTGAGTACAGAATAATCACAAGCACAGCTCTAGGTATGGGATTTTCTCTTAAGCCTTAAACATCATCTTCCTACATGCAGATGTAAAAAGTGATTCCTCCCACAGATCCCTCCAAGTTAATTAGAAATTGTGCTACTGTGCTTCCACACAGATATCCCCTGAACACTGGGAAATAGTTATCTAAATTTCATTATCACATTCTAAACACCATTATTGAAAAGCAACTCCAAAGATGGAACAAATTCCTCCATAAGTATGCTTATTTTAAAATCCTTAAACCAGATCAGTCTAAAATAATTTCTTCTGTTCCTTACCCGATATTTCTGAGCACAATTTTTATTGTGCTTAAGCTTCTTCAACATCACCAAAATAACTCGCATGACTCAGCCATATTTTTCCTGACTTGCACCAGTGCAATAAAGAGCAGGATGAGACACGCCAGCTGGTTTTACTTTATTGATATTTCTGACTTGCAAAGCACCACAGATAATGCTGAAAGAATTAAGCAGTACAGCTATGCAGGTCCCTAGCAGTGCTGTGGTGCTGATGAGAATTAAGATTTTAGTGACCATCCATGAAGTGACAAGAGAACAGGAAGTGACTGCAACATTGTTTGTTATAGATCACTGCAAGTCACAAAGGACTATCAAGACACAGAAAACTCAAAAGGAAACAGAATAGTACTTCACTAGATGTCATCTTCAGTTTTCTCAGTGCAATTGCCTTGACAGAGGACTCATTAATAAAAGGACTGGGTGGCATTACTGGGTCTTATTCCTTCTTTTCTCTTGGATTTTACTGCATTTTAAAAAGGGAAAAATCTCATATTAAAATCTAAGATTAATATCTAAAAAAAGTTGAAAGCATTGGAAAATTCCAAGCTCATAATGTACAAGTGTTTCTAATCACTTCATATCACGACACAAAAATTACTGCTATAATGTATGTACTTTTAATAGATCTTTATATTAATAGATAAATTAGACCTAATGTCTAATTTATCTACCAAAAAATCCTCCTAGAGAGACATAGATGAAAATTCTCTGATATTTTAGGGGTTTTGATGGTAAATAAGAATACCACTCAATTATATGCCTTGTTTGGGTGTTAACACATTTTCTCTAAAGTGCAATTGGCAAGCTTTGCAGAAGTCAACAGCAATAACTTGAAGTCAGATGTTAAGTTTTGCTTTGGGAAACTCCCAACAGGGAAAACTGAAGTTTTCCCCATTACATAAGTATAGTCAGCATATTTTGTAGAACCTTTCATAATATCTAAACAATAACTGGATGATGTGAACTTAATTTTTTAGTATTGTTTTACACAGAAATGATCCAGGATTAATACTTATGGCAGATCAAATGTACCTTCTACCTCAATACACATAGTAAGTGACCTTAATTGGAATATACTTTAAAGGTATCTTGAGGTCTTTATTCTTCGCCATAGAAGATAAATACAGTGATCACAGAGGTAAGTGTATATGATATATAATTAAAATGTTATAAACAATAGCTTCAGAAAATTCCCAGATTGTTAGAGAAAAACATGTTAACTCTAAAATATATTACTATAGTTCCAAAATACCTGTCTATAAAGTGTAAATATGCTTTAAAGACCTCAAGATGATTTATTAGTATAAGTATAGACTCACCAAGATCAAATGCTTTGCCAAGAGTTATTTGAAGCAGAAATAAATTTGTCAGACCGCTGAATGCAATAATACTTTTTCCTAATTGGAGAAGTGAAAGGGACACAGAAAAAAAAATAAGGACCAATTTAAAAAATATTTAAAGTGGGTTAGACTTTCTTCAAGAATCCTTGCATCAACTAGACAAGGTAAAATTGGTAAAGATATGCAATACATACACACTTTCAGAAATATAAGAAACATTCCATTTTCCACAGATTTTAAAAAAAACTTTTGTTAACTACAGTTCAGGTTACGTAACTTTTCTATTATACCAGTGAAAACTGAAATTTCTTCTCACATAAATCAATTGCATGATTGTTTAAAAATAAATTAAAAGCCCCTAAAACACAGGAAATCCTCCATAGCCTTTTGTTTTGCAGTAAATTGTACTTCTACATAACAAGTTCTTCAGAAGACAACAGTTAAACTGCAAGTAATTAAGGAACAAGAGTCTAACTTGATCCATCAAGGCTGTAACAGATCAGCCTTAATGCTGATTGATTTGCTTTTTAATCTTCTTCAACTCATCAACTTCTTTTCCATCTTAATAAGAGTTTCATTAGTTGTTCTTCTCATGAGGCCATTTAAACAGAAGAACCACTAGATACCCCAGTAGTCAGAAGTAATGTTTCTCTATCTAGAAGATACTCCAAATCTTCACAAATAAACTAAACAAACTACCCTGTTTTCACCTTATAGAAAAACATGTATCTTACTCCCTTATTTTGGAGAGATTTTCATAAATGTGTACGCATAAATGTGTACTTTGAGTTAGACATTTGCAAAGAGGAACACTGCAAAGGGATAGACATAGAAAAGGAAGACTGCAGGAAATAAGTTTTTTAGAAAAAGAACCTCAATGACTAATGCAAAGAATCTGCAAGGAAACCCTACAGAAGCAGACAGATAAGGAAACATCTAACAGGTGAAAATGACCATGTTTGGCACAGGACTGAGCTTTAGACTAAATCTGTTGAGCAACACACGTGACAACAGGCAAAACAGAGTTTAAGTAGGAGGAGACGAAACCAAGGGAGAGAAGAGTGGGAAGCACACCAGGTCTAAGAATAAACAGCAAGATTCAAGCAGTGCTTAATTGTGGCAATTGTGATTAAGGGGAATTTTATGCTGCAATCACATCCTTCTGGTTTTTGTGAGCTCTTCTTCCAGCAAACTCCCAACAAGGCAGAAACAGGTTATTTTTGGACTTAGTCTGAAGAAACTTGAACTCCAGTGAGCTCTAAAATACACTGCAAAATGACAATTTGAACCTGAAGAATTCTTGTTTTTATTTAAATTTTGATCAGACACAATTTTTTCAATATTTCAAAGAATTCGGGATTTCTGGTGTATCAGTTCTCTATTAGATTAATTTCTATAAAAAATCTTCCATATATTTTATATGTTCCATCTGTAAGCAGTGCTCTGATCCCACAATGGATCCAAACAGTAAAGCCTCAGGTATGCAGAGCTCTCTGCATAGGAAAATTAGTATGCCATAATAAGTAGGTGTAAGGATTAGACTGAGGATCATATTACAGGATTAGGGCAGATACACATGCAATGGATTTTGTAGGCAATGACCAGCCTTGCAGTAGATGCAGCCTCAGAGTCCTATTTATAGTATAATCTACTCCCTAGTCAGGTTGAATTAATATCCTTATCCTTTTTGCATAGACTGGTTGGTATATTCTTGGTACAATTTTCAAGACTGATCTTTTATCTAGGATGGCATTTGCTGTTACAGTGCAGTTTAAAGCTCAGTAAAGAATTTGTGTCAGCACTTTTTGTCCCATGAAGAGCTGAAATCAAAACATAAAAATAGATAATGTAGCCATTGTCCTGAAAAAAGCTCACAGCTTCTTCCAAGCTCATAATAACTGAACAATATAAAAATCCACGAGCACTTTATAAGTATTTTTTTGAGATTTCTCAGCCAAAAAAAAGGTTTCCCAGTTGTTCTCTAGCACATTTATTTTCCAAGAAACAACATCTTACTCTGCTGCTTGAACTAAAAACCTCTTCAGATAAAGGTTTAAGCTAAATTAATTTGTTTCATACTAAGGAACAGAAACCTGCAATCACAGTCATGTATTTGATCTAGTGTCAAACAGCAGAGGTGGGAATTATTCTATCTAGCAATTTAGTGGGATCAAATAATGTGGAGTCAAATGCAGAGTGAGCTGAAGCATTCAGTTTGGAATTCAAGATTTGGACAGATTTCATTTTCCCACTTTTTAGTACCATTTTTCTAGTTAAGTTGTTTTACCAGGTTATCTGCAGGAAACAACAATCAAAAGCCTTACAAAAGTAAGCATCACAACTTTACTCAAGTGAACTAATATATGAACTTTATGAACCGACCTGTATGTATATCTCCACTGTCTGATCATCTATCAGAAGATTATTATGGAAAATCAAGGGCTGGGTATTTCAAATCTCTGTCATCCAATTTTTTTGAAGATATATACACACAGGTTAACACGTAGATGCAGTTTATGGTGTTATTTCATTGGTATTAGCTTACAATTTTCCTAAGTAAATTTAATATTGCTAAAATATACTTTCCAAATAAATTTCTAGGTTCCTGAAACCTAAACAGCTGTTTTTTTCACTAGGTCAGATATTTACTAGACAGGTCAAGAAACAGATATTATCTATGTTCTGTAAATGGTTGAAAAGATAAATTTACAGCTGGAACATTCTAGAGTTTACTGCCCTGGGCAGAGAATAATCACTCACAGTAGTTTTAGCTCATTATATTCCTTTAGCAGTTGAGATAAGCACCTCTCTATTTTCTCCCTAATTGTCCAAATGTATAGTTTTTTTGTTTATATTGTATGATAAACTATGTGCAGAATGAACACTTGAACAACTTGTAAAGAACAGAAACTTGATCACAACTGTTGCAGAAAACAGGGTTTAGGAGGTTTGTTTAAGTTACAAGACAAAGGGAACTATTATATCAAATAATAAATGACCAGACCATGAAAATGCCGGCTGAAAAATCCAAGGACTGTAGTGATATAACATATAGTAAACAAGAAGTAAAGTAAACAAGTATGATAGTAAACAACAAGTAAACAAGAAAACTAAGCATTTGACAACCAACAGGCCATAGCAGGTTATTAGATAAGTAAAATGAGAATCCTATTGCCTTAATCTAACATTTTCATTTAGTATGTTTCTTGTACAGAACTGAGAAAAACAGAATACAAAGTCTAAGTTGTCACCTAATAACTTCCAACCTGCCTTTGGAATTAGTTCTGTCCTCTTTGACAAGACATGCAAAGTTTATGAATTTATACTGTGGCTCTCAGATTTATTGTAATAACTTTTGACTAATCCCATTTTTCTTCACAAACACTTAATTTCAAAACTCAGAATGTATCTTCCAAATTTGTAACGTTTGCATATTTGAGTATACTTCCTGACTCTGGAATGAATATTCTACATTTGTCATAGCTGCTAAGTATTGATGTCCTTCTCGTAAAAGTTCATTTCATTCAATTTCATATAGTAACAAGCTTATTCTAACACCCCTGGTATTTGGGCCTCTTATCCTACCTAAAATAACATAAAATGTAAGACTGCATTTGGATTTTCACATTCTTTAAACCAAAACACTGACAACCATTGCATTTTACATTACGTAGTACCACAATTTCCTACTCTGAAAAAGACCTGAAATTATTTTTTTTTCTTTATGCTCATCTTTGGAATATTTGTATCTTTACTAAAGCATTTTGCGTCTAATAGATGAGAATTACAAGAATTACAGTAGAGAATCTTCCCATATCTCAGTTGAGATCTCAATTTCATATTGACCAAAATAAAGGGCAAGGATCAGCTTCAGCTGTTCAAACTTCAATTATGGTCAGGTAAAACATTGAGTTCAAGGTACTAACAACTAAAGATCAAATTTTTAAAGGTTTTTAGGTGCTCAAAGAAGAAGGTGGGAAAGGTAGAGGGTTTACAAAAATGTTTATTTGCTTTTTGTAATTTCACATCCTGAATATCACTTGGTTATTTCTGTGAGTCCCAATGGAGGCATGGGAAGTTGTTCTTGCTTTCTCCTCCACTGTGTATGAAGTAAAATATTTATAGCCATCAGGACTCCCAATCTCCCTGTCTTCAGTCTTAATATCTCCCTGAAATCATTCCTTTGCCTTTGTTTATCCAGCCCATTTTGATAAATACCAATGAGGCAGGCTGCTGCAAGGACCACCAACCCAGGCAATGCTGGACAAGTCAGCAGACAGCAGAGATGAGTGAAGGGGGCAGGAATCTCTTCAGCCAGCAGCAGCTGCTGAAGGAGGATGCAGTCAGAACCCTAAACACTTTGGAAATCTGTCCTTTGCATCATACATGATCTTATCTTCAGTGTAGTTACATCACTGAAAGAGCAGCCATACCTCAAGTAATATGAAGCAATTTTAATGAGAATAAAAGAAGCATGTGAAAGATTCTGGAAAGAATTAACTTGAAAAATATGCTTTGAAATATTAATTTGGACCAACTCTTTCCTCAAGTGAAAATACAAGCTAACGACCTGCTGATTGATAACCAGTTCCATCTTTCACATGGTTTTGGGTTATACAAGTGTGGTGGAAGAGGTTGGAAATTCTTTTCACAGCTAGATGTGCTTCCACTTCCATAGTTCAATTGAGCAATATGCTACTCTGAATATTATAACTAGCAGAAATTTGTTAGAACTAATATTTTTACTGACTACAGGTTGAATTACAGGAAAGGAGCTTGTATGATCATATTTTGACCCACTTCAGTTCAGTAATATACATGACTGTTGCAAGTATTTTGAATAAAACTTGTGCTTAGGTAAGTACATGCTTTTTTTCTAAACTTACTTTTCTGAAAAAGAACTTGGAATCAATGTTCTAGTACTGTAAGCACAAGCTTAATGTTCTCCAGAGCTAATTCAGCAAAACACTTAAAACATATACTAATATAGGACTGGTAATATGCTTAACATTAAGCTCTATTAAGTGAAATACCTTTAGCACTTGCTGCAGTGTATTCTGTATGATAAGCATACTCAAGTATTAAACTCTCAACATGCATTTTTCCAGGACCACGGTCAATGTTTGCCTCCAGCCAGAGTATGACCTGATTACTTATATGTTTTAAAGCTCCTGAATAGACAAAAAGCCTAGGTCTCTGCTGGTGCAATTATACTGATAACACTGGAGATACAACACAGCTTCCAGTCTTTGGCTTTAAACATTATACAACATACACATTTTGGGAGTTCCCACTGTGTCTATTGCTGTCGCTGCAGGTGTCATGGACCCACAGATCAGATGAAAATTTTTTTAAAAAGCTAAAAAAATACCCAGACTTGATTAGTTAATTCAGTTGGCTGCATTGTGGTTTTAAAAACTAAGTACAAAGAATTCTTTAAGCAAAGAAGGATCTTTTTTAGCAGTTTTATTTAGATGTTGTTAAGCCAACAATCCATTCTCTTTCCTTAAAAATCTAAAGAAACTGTTTCAACAACTGTTATGTAACAGTTGAAATTGACAAAAGATAAACAATATTTTCAGCTATGGTCTTAACAAATTTGACACTCAAAGGTGGGGTTTTTCTCCTTTATATGCTTTGTACATGTGTTATCTCACAGCAACTCATTCTATATTTTCTTCATGATTATTCTCACTTTTTATACAGCCTACAAATACTGGAATTCCCATGTCCATTTTCTATTAGATTATGGATGGTAAATTAGTAAGAGCTAAAGCTAAACAGGAAGATATTTTATTTGAGGAGTACTGTTCCTGTTCACCAAACACTGTAACATTAGCAGGGCTTCATCTGCAGTACAGAACAGCATGTAACTCAGTGTTACTGTTTATTATCTGATGTGCAAGAGATGTATTTCACAAAGCCATCAGTAATGAAGCAGACTGTAGAGACAGCAAGCAACACCCAAGGTGCATTGGCCCAAGATCTGTCATGTTGCTGTAACATTCTCCTTTCAGAAATATAAATACTGAGATGAAAGCGTGTGCCATAAAAATTCTTTCAATAAACCTGTCTCTCCACAGCCCACATTCAGGTGGTTACATAAGAACATGAAGGATGTTAAGCAAATGAGTTATTATAATGAAGTTAAATACACAATTCATATCAAACTAGCGTTTAAACACCTTTTATGTCTTTGTACATTTTCATGGAACATTTAACAAGGCTTAAATCTTTTACCACTTATTAAAACAGAGCTGTTCTCTTATGCAAAATCTAAGTGATCAGCTTAAAGAGAAAAGATTAGACAATAAATGAAATATTTTTATGTTGAGCACCCATGTGATTTTGAATATTACAAAAGCTGCTTATTTGCATCACAAGGGCCAGATACACAAAAAACATTTAAGCACTGAGTATTCTTCCTTTTCAGCATGATACAATTATCATATTAGAAAGAGAATGAGCAGCTGTTAGGTAAATCTGTCCTGGCTCAAATCCACACAAATAAATACAGACTAAAATAAAAAGGTACCTCACCCAGTTCAGGACACTGAGTCTCAAATGTTGCCTACTCCTGGTAGTTCCCATTCAAGATTGAGGGAGCACTGGTATTTCAAAGAATACTCTCAGGGACACCTCATCAATATATACTTAAATTCTAGAAAGTATATTTCTATACACAAAAACTTCAGAGGGGGATGGGGAGGAAGGAAAAGGAAGTTAGGAACCGTTTTGGAGGCTGCTAAAGCAGCTCTGACAACCTTTGTTGAGTCTGAAAAGAGAATAGCTAATCCAAGTCACGGGGATTCTGGTGAAGTGTATTAAGACCTCACAAAACCAGCTTCAGTTACTGATTGATTTCCCTGTCATCCACTTCCCAAGACTCCTACCATTCCCAATTTCCTCCTGCATTATCACTTAGAGCCATCACTAACTCTTTCCTCTCAAAACTTTGTTTTAGATTTTTTTCATTAAACACATCTGAGTTATATTTTTTTCACTAGCTTCTACCTAAGCACATAATCTGACACTTTGTGATATTGAGTGAGATGACTTAAGGATAGTGTATCAATACTAGCAATTAATTTCCTTCCTTTTATTGCTTTGAACAGCCATTCAATCTAATTTTCAGGATTAATTATTTTCACTTCCCACTGGTACTGCAGACAGAACACAATGAGCATCCGAGAAAGCTGAAACCAATCCAGCTTCTCAGAAAAGCCTTTAATAATTTGATTTTGCTCATCTCTCCTGATTTAAAAAGGTCTGCTTTGAGTCTTGCAAAACAAATTCCAAATTCAATTTCAACTAGGACTTTCACTACATGATACTAGCAAGTTTCCAGTATATAGTACTCTCATCAGAACTCATACACATTCCTGTTTACTTAAGCCCGAAAATTCTTTCCTTGATAATACTGCACACGAGTACAAATAGAAAAGAAATTCTAAGAACTTTCTAGACTGAGTGACAACACATGCTAGAAAGTCTACAGTTCACTCTAATCTTAAAGTAGGATGCCACCTACTGCTAAATAGCCTGAATTAAAAATGAGAGAAACCAATTTTCTAGTGACATGAAGTAACCTGGAAGCAATCATGACTAATGTTTCATGATTCTGTTGCACAAGTCCAGTTCTCAGAAAAGAGCTTCAAGACCAGCTTACCATGTAAGAATTGGTGCTCTGCTGCTAGAGGAGCAGAATTCATTACAGTTAATTGAAAGAGCACATACACTCAAAAGATAAGGTTATACTTAGGAAAAGTAGCATTACCTAGTGACAAAAATTTAGTTTCTGCCTGCCAGGTTTGTTCTCCAGTTCACTGTAACTAACTGAGGAAGTCTTTTGAGCAAAAGCTGTGGATTGGTTGCTCAAAGGGCAACTCAGTGATGTTTGCTTTGATATCTAAGAATCTGTTACAATATGGGGGGAAAAAAAGGAAAAGCATGTAAGAAATAAAAGTATTCTATCTACTCAGCCTAGGTGGCTTACTTTAAGCTTCAAACTTGGCTAGCAATGTGTCTAGAAACATACATAAATGTTTCCGGTGTTCCTACCTGCAGAGTATTCTGCAAGTTTTTGCCTTCTCTTGTATAATCTAAGACAAAAATTCCATTACTACTACAACCAGCAAATAGACAAACAGAAAAGCAGCCTAAAGTAAACAAAACTAGCTTAAGAAGTTCCTTCCTTGGTGCTCCTAACTTCCCTGGAAGAGTTCCAGCCTCCTTACTTTTGGCAGTAGAATTTGTTTAGTAGCTGCTCAAAGAATCAAACCAGCAAATTCTTCTAGATTCAGAGTAACCTTCAAGAATCAAATTTCTTTTCCAGCCTTTATATTTCCTCTGATTCAGGTTATATTGTAACCCTGCCAAAATCTGTATGAGACAAGGCTCCCTAGCACGAGGTCTGGTGACACAGGGATTTCTGAGGTCACCTCTGCTGCCAGAGGCAGCGCACAGTACAGTTTCTTAAAGTTGTTCTCTACCCACAAATTGAAATAAACCAGACATTTCTATCACATTTTAATTACATGTGACCTCTTCAACTCAGGAATGAGCCACAGTAATAGGACAAATACTAATGCTTTATATTTTTCACACAAGAGAGAAGTATTGAACAGAAAACATAAAGAGAACACAACCCCTCCACTTCCATTTGTGGTTCTGCATGCAACTCCTCAGTGCAACACTTTCATTTTCTAAAGATGATTGTTTATAAAGGAAAAAAAAATACTGATTAGAGGATGAAGAATGAAATTAAGGATTTTCCTTTTCAGACCATTTTGAGTTTCTTGCACACTTTAAGGCCAGAAGGAAAGTACTTTGCCACTATTCTCAACTAGCTTTAAACCAGGTTTGTGCTGCCTCTGTAACAACTCGTGCAGAATCAGACTACTTCTTTTATTTGAATTAAAAAACCAAAGCAAACAAATAACGGATCTTGAAAGAATGGCTTTAATCCATCTAAAAGTGCTATCACTCACTGCACAAACTAAATACTAGATAGAACGGGACGAATTTTTCTTAACATACTTTAACATATATTAACATAACCAGCTTGTTTTCTGTGATTAATCAAGACCTTAAAAAAAGAATGAAAAGCCTTTTTTGGGGGAAGAAAGGCACCAAATTACAGCCTGGCTATAATACCAAGTACTTTCTAGCCATCCAACAGCTTGGTTCAGAAAATCCAAACAATGTCTTATCTCCTACATCATATATAATAATTTTATTAAGCATATGTCAATCTTCCATCTACTCCATACATTAATCACCAGGCAATCACATAAGTTTCAAAAGCATGCAGCCAGTTGTGTGAGGATCAAGCTGCACTGCAATGTATTAGCATAACACCACTTGTAAATGCAACAACAAACACAGAATCTTTCGCTTTGAAATTACTAGCTCTCTAAAGAACCAGAGCATCACTACGGTTAGTCTAGCATCTAATCATCTACCACACCAAACTCCCAATCCCCCAGGTCATTTAGAGAACTTTTTGTTGCAGGTGTGTAATTGCAATAATTAAACTTCATACTTCAGGTTCTTTACAGAATTACTTTAGCCTACAGTGGTTTTCTTCAGAGATAAAGAGGGAACACTTGCATAATTCCATCTCTTACACAGACCCAGCCTGTTCATTTTTGTGTGGGATGAGGCTGGCCATACATGTTTCCTCAGAATCTACCCAAAAACATGACTTTGGATGATATTAGCAAGAAAAACACTATTATAAGCACATGCATAAAGGGACCTACAGGAAAACAGTGTGAAACTGTTCAATGAAACAGCTTTACCACTCTGATCTGTGACAGCAAGAGTTTGCCCAAAAGGCACAATTCTCTGAGAGTTCAAGAACTCAGCACAGGCTTCCTGTGCTTCAACCACTTTTATGGGCAGGTATATGTATTGGTTTTGCACGGCCTGTTGTTTGGTAGTGGGGAGGCTACAGGATGGCTCCTGTGGTGGCTCTAAAGAGGGGCAGGCCGCTGTCTGGACCATTTAGAAACGGTGGAAATGCCTCTGTGATAAAAGATTTGAGAAGAAATAAAAATAAAATTTGTGGTGTGGTTTCACTTGTGACTAGAGAAGAGTAGAGTGACAACAACAACTCTGCAGACACCAAGGTCAGCGGAGAAAGGGGCAGGAGGTGCTACAGGGACAGGGCAAAGGTATTTTTAAAGGCTTGTTTTACTTCTCATTATATTGCTCTGATTTCATTAGTAATAAATTCATTTCATATCTGTAAGTTGAGCCTGTTTTGTCCATGATGGTATTTGATGAGTGATTTCTCCTGTTTTTTATCTCAACTGATGAACCCTTGGTTAAATTTTCTCTCCTCTGTCCAGCTGCAGAGGGAAGTGAGTGACTGGCTTTTCCTGGATGCCTGGCATTTGGGCAGTGTCAAACCATGACATTATGTTAACCCAAGGAGTGAGCTTTTTGAGATTACAAGTGGAAGAATCCTAAATATTGACTGTCAGATTGAAGACTGTGAGAAGAAACCTAGTAAGAAGCCTAATCTCACAACCCTAATTAATGAAATTAACAGCAATTATGACAATGAATTGATAAATTTACTTCCAAGGAACATTACAAAACCATTTCCAGCAAAGCCTCTAGGAACTGATTTTCTGGGGGAAAACCCCAAAGCTTTGATACTTTGCCTCATTACCTCAAAAATAATTTTGTCCCTTTAAACCCATTCTGTTTCAAATGTGAAAACCTTAGATTTATCTAGTATTAGATGTTTTTCCTTGCCAAAATTAGGTATTTTGAACACTAAAATACTCCATAACAAAATTTTCTAAGGCTTAAAATAAGATTTTCAACATTATTGCTCTTCAGAGACAGAATATTTCGCTAATTTTAATGCTTTGAATCCTTCATTCATAACCTCTTTTGAAGGAGAACTCAGAGGATTGTTTTTTAGATGGCTATTTAATAATGCCTTCATTGTTTTATTTTCTTTCTCATCCATCCACCTTACCTTTTACTTAGAATGGCCTTTCAAGTATCCTACAAATAAAAAGAATGAGCCCAAACCAGAAATTCGTATTTGGACTTAACCTCTAAAAAACAACATTCCAGCACTATAAGAAATACTTGGACCCACTTCAGGCATAAGGTTAACTCTCTTCAAAGGTACAGCAGTGTTGATTTTTAAATGAAAGGAACAGGTGTTTTAATTTGCTTTGCTGTATCGTTCTTTGGCAAGCCTTATTTATTAATCAAGAACTGAAAATTTTTCTTTTGCGCTGTAAGCACAAGACCAAGCCAGTAACAGAAACAGGCTGTCCAGCAGAGAACCAGCAAGCTTAACACGTATTCAAGGAGCCCACTGTTGTGTTACAAGCTGCACCTCACAACTATTAAATTCCTATTGCACGCCCCTAAAATATTATGTCAGATAATTTGTTGCAATGCTTCTGGCTTAAGCAGGGTTAATGGGTTCCAGGAAAAAACAACCACGCTCGGTTATAACACTTCTTTCAGCCCTTTTTTCCCCGCGGCTCCTTCACGGTAGCACCGCGGGCTGCTCCACCCCGGATTCCGCACGGACTGTCCCGCGGCTGCGACTGGCGTGGCACGGCCGCCCCCTGGCGGCCACTGCCCGCACTGCGGCCCGGCCCCCGCGCCTGCCAACCCCGCTCTGCGCTCCGCAGCCGGGACCCCGCGGCAGCCCCTCCGTGACAGCACAAGGGAGGCAGATGGACCTTTTGGACATCATTCCTACAACTTCATCTAGGACCAGAAGTTTAAGCATCAAGTTTTCTTCCTCCTCCTCTTTGCTATGGGAAGGATTGGGGAGTAATACAAAAAGAAAAGGTCTGACTTTAAGCGGGGAGTAATTGTAAGGGTGGCGAGACAATGATAACAAAAACTGACCCTGTGCTTTGCTGTTACATCTCCCACCGGCTACTAATGGCAGAGGCCGAATTATAGAAATGTATTAATTGGTGAAGTCTGACAGTTCAGAAAGGTCTGTTGTGCATCAATCTGTGCACAGCAACCATAGTCCTAGTGTTTAAGTGAAGCAGGATAGAGCAGGGCTTGCTTTTGACCTTTACAGGATACCATGTAAAATTAGTGTTAGATGTTTGTGAAAGTTGAGAATAAGAAAAAAAAAAAAACCAGACATAATCAGACCTTTTCTCTTTTTTTTTTTCCTTTTCCCTGAGGTGGCTTAAAAACTTAAAGAAAAATAAAGCAGCTTAAACTGTGAATGATAACGTGTCAGATAACTGTGTGTCCATCTGTGCATCAAAAACTGGAGCCTTGAACTCTGAGGAACAAGCCTAATCTTAGGATTAAAGTGATTGGAGAACAGTCCCTAGAATACCTAAACTTTCATCCTCAAAACAACACACAATTAACAGAGTTCCCTCTGACAGCCTCCCACAGACAGTGTGGGAGGCATCTACCATATTTCTTTGTCATTTCCTACTGTCAAGGAAGCCAAATATGCTATATTAACCTTTATTTACTAATTCTGCATCTGTTTTGTCTTTACCTAAAATATTCCCTTACAAGTCTTTCTCCTCTGCAACCCACTTTTTTTCCCCTGTCTCTAAATATTAATTGTACTTTGCAAGCACACTGGCATGCATTTTTCAACTCCACAATGGTGTTGGTCTTGAATGCTCCAATTTCATCTTCTCCAGCATTTCCAAAATTTAGTTCTGCATTTACCCACTATTGCAAAATACATTCCAAACTGACAACAAAACTATTTGCATGAAAACTGACCCCTTTAGTCATTATGACCAAGGCAGGTCCAACAGTAAAGCCCAGAAAACTGCAACTGGTATATTTGTGCAGCAGTTAGATATAACAGATTTTATTTATTGCTTAGTATCTGACAACTTCAGAACGAAGCAGGGAAAGAAAAAGGATTCCATTTATGTATCTATAATCTCCTTTTTGTTCTCTTTTTTGCTCCTTTTAATTACTTGTGCTTTGTTCAGTATCAGACAGTATTTTCCTTGGAACCAAGAGTGTTACTCATCTAAGCACTTATGAAATATTTGGACAATCAGATTAGATTTTTTGTGTGCGTGTGCATAGAAAAACAGCAGATGATAATGAAAACAAAAGGTAACAGGTTACTGACTTGTGGTGAACTCAGATTTGTGGCGCCTGTTTTCAATTTAGATTAAAGAGTGCCATAAAGAATTATATAAGCTTTATAATTAGTGTGGGGTTTTTTTGGCAGACTGATAAATTTAATTTTTTTAACGTCCTAAGTCCTGGTATTTCACTCATTGTGGACTTTTGTCTCCTGTAAAATTAATTATTGGTCTTTATTGTGTAGAGACTCTATTCTTGGAAAAATAGACCTCAGGATGTGTACGTACAAATACCATCAACTAAGGAAAGGTACTGCAAAGAGTGTTTACATTTTTGGGGCACAAGTAGCTCTTGCAAACTCTGCCCTACTAGCAGAGTGGTTACTATGGCTACTTCAGGACTAATTTTAAGCATGAGTCCAACCTTATGCTTGAGTTCGTCCTTATCTGATACAAGTTATGTGGTCATAAGCCCAGACTGTGGTGAGGAACAAATCCTGTTTCCATGGCACCCTTTAGCACAGGTCCAGGCAGGCATTTGTCTGTTGTGAAGAGCAGTGCACAGGAACAGCAGTACTTTCTCATTCCACATCTCCTATGCCATCTCCAAAAATGTCCATACACGTTTGAGGCAGGGGCAGCAGGCCCAGAAACAACACAACATTGAGGTAGTAGTGACAAACTTGCTCTGTCTTCTCAATAGAAGCATGTGCCATCAGGTCTTTGCAAAATGTCACTCCACATTTTGTACATATGCCACCAAGACCTGGCCACTTATGGGAGCAGGTCTCAGAGCAAGCCATACTTCTACCATTCTTGTGCTTGTGCTTTGTCAAATAGCCATGAGGGTTTTCCAAAATGGAGTTGCTCAACATGTGCCTGAAAAGGGGGGAGCTACCAAAGACAGATTTCTGGGATGTGTACAATATAAAACCACAAGGTGGTGAAGTACTAAAAATGCATTAATCCAGGAAAAGTTTATTAAATATATACAGAAGAGGTGCTTATCCTGGCAGCAGTGGTTAATTAGGCCAAATAGGAATTAGTGGAGGTAGAAGCAAGCAGAAAAACTACACTTGTGCTGGAGCACATTGCAAACTGTAAAATGAGGCTTTGTAGGCTTAAAGAGCAAACAGAAAATTCTGCCATTGTTTACTTCTGTTAAAGGTTTATCAGCCTTCAACCTTCCCTTTGCTGCACAGCTTTGGCAGACCCAAAATACCATACATATGTGTGGGAAAAAGCTATCTACGTTTTTCATTCTAGGGAGATAAAAAAGTACCAGTAGTGGCATGTGGCCTGACAGGAATCATATTGTTCATGACTGGAAGGTGTTCAGAAACAGGTGCAGTGTGAAAATAAATATCTTGGTTTTTCATTTCATAGCTAAGGTAAAAAAGTAAACTTCGCTGTTATTTTGAAAATACTGGATTTTTTTAAACTTCAGCAGCCATGCGAAGTGGTGGGGTTTTTTCCCCTCCATCCTGACTCTGTCAAGCTTAGAGTTTGATTCAAATGAAAGAAATCCAAAACAAAACTTGCTACCTGGAATGCCTTTGAATAACACACTGTAAAGCAACAGGGAGAAATTAATCTCTATAGCTACTCCAGTAAAACATTGATCTTCCTAAGTGCTATCCTTTGGTACCTCAGTGGTAGAGCAGCTTTCTCAGTGGTTGCTTTCATCCCTATCCACCCTTAGCACACAGCATATATGTACCCAAATATTTAGTTCCTACTTTGATCATGTCTACAAAGATATTTTTAAAAGAAATCTTACTGCGTTATTAAACTGAAATGTTAGTTCCCAGGATAATAATAATAAATATTCATCCTCTAGTGAGTCCCTGCAAGAGTTGCGAAGGATTTAGACTTCAGCCACGCCAGTGTGCTGTATCAACTTCTCCCCAACATCTACCTGAAGGAATTTGGAAGAATTGCCTTGAAAACAAGGAATTTTTTGTCACAACGCAGGAGTAAAAACACCAGAGGAATCAATATAAATTGCACCAACAACAATTAGTTTTCAATCCAAATCCAACAGCTCCTACAAAACGTTTCAGTCTGGCTTCTGGTAACACACACACACACAAAGACATCCTTGTGCTGCATTATAACAATCAAATCAAGCACTTATTGCTGTAGCCTGATAAACTGACAAAAGTTGTCCTCATCTTTATTTGCCTTCATGATGTTAAAATATTTAGAGCTGCTGCCTTCCTGCCTCCATAAAGCTCCCTGCACACTCCCAGACAGATCTGCAGCTGATTGAAGTCAATCCAGCTGCACCAAGGCAAATGGAGCCATTATGGCCAGGGGAGCCACACTGACAAACTCCACTGGGAAGTTATCCCCATTATTATGCAGTGATCACAAGCAAGAAACATGTGCAAGCACATTCTCAGACCTATCTCGGACTCAGAAGACTTCAGTTCCCAAAGGTCAATCAGATAATGAAAGTGGTGGGTTTGCTTTTCCCGAAATGAAGTTTTCTGAAAAACAGATTTCTGCTACTTCATACCTTCTCAAAATTGAGTTTTACTTAATTATTAAGATATTTCTAAAGGCTGACATAACCACAATATGTAGAGTGAAGAAGGATAAAATACTGTAAACACAAAGAAAAAAGATCATTAGCAAACATAATTTCTGAGCAAAATTCCATCTAGGAGAACATTGAGCTTTTAAGTAGTATTTAGTATTACTTAACACATTTTTTAAAATCTCAACATGAACTGTAAATGCAGTCTGAATGTTTTCTGTAGAGAAGAGACTTGCTACTGCATGATAGTCAATTTAAGTGTCTGTCGGTGGGGTTTTTTTTCTTTCATTAAGTGGCAATTCAGCTCTTCATCTTTTCCGATTTTCTTTACTCACTTTCAGGCAATTACTGCTGGGGGCTCTGATGTTAATGAGTTATACACAGCATATTTAGAAATGAAATACGCTTTTAGAGTATGAAGTTAAGTTAATGGAAGCATCAACCTGAATAGATGCAAAAGCCAGACATCTTTGATATCAGTGCTTGATTGATTTTATAAGTCAGGTGTTCACATGAATAAGTAACCCTTACTTAGCTCAAGGAGCATTTTGACAAGAAATTTGCACTGATGAGCTATAAAGGCAGCCTTTTTATAAGACTCTACTTTGCATTGTCCCTCATATTTTTGATCTTGTTTGCTTTCTCTCTTTAGTAATCTAAATCCTTATCAACATTGCAGATCTCTATATTATCATAAAAGCTGTCATACAGCTACTTATAAAAAAAATCTCTACAAATTAAGAAACTACTGATGTGAAAAGCATGGCCCTACTTCTGCAAATACTATACTTTTTGTACGAAGGGTCCTTTATTGTATTATCTTAATTTTTGTGATAGAATACAGCTTATAAATGTTGCCCAAGTTTTTTCCCATGGAGTTCAAAACAGTTGACATTTAAAGTCATCTAATTTTTAAATACTCTTCCATCCATTGTTTATTCCTGTTGACTAAAAACTTCAGAAAATTTCAATACTAAAATCCAAGAAGTGTTTTAAGTACCATAATAATTTAGAGACAGAAACTTAATATATTTTACTAACCACAGAAGTTGTAAGACTTTTAACCACATAAAGACAAAGTTAACCAGATTTTGCAACTTATTCCCTTTTTTTTGAGCTTCATTATCTTTTACTTAAACTAAACAGCTAATCCGAAATGCAATTTATTATATTAGACTAATGATACAGAGTTCACCTACTAAGAATTGTTCCTTTGCTCCTAGTGAATATCCATGCAGCACATGAAAGACACCTAGATCTACTTCAAATGTACATCCACAGAGACCAAATACAAACAGGGAAACCTCCAAAACTACATTTAATTTTTAAATCCTTTCTTCTATTGCAAGCAGGAAGAATTCTAGTCTTCACTGAAAATACCTAGCAAATTCTCCTTCCCTGCAGCACATCACCTTCACCCAGGGACCTTTAGAAGAAACAATATTATCTGAAAAAATAATATGATCATATCTATGCTCCAGAATTATTAGCCAAAACTAGCAAATTTGTGCAAAGAGAAAATAACCCAAAATAACCCAACCCCATGGAAGATGTAGACTTCCTACAGTTTAGTAGCTTTAATCTAACAAAACCACAACAAGCAATACAGAAAAGCAGTTATCAGAATTGTTACCTAGATCGTTAGCCACCCTAGGACAAGGGCCCATTAATTCAATTTACATCCTTTTACAGAAGCACTTTAACACGTTGAAGGTGTTTCCAGGTGATGAATGGCACTGTTTCACTGGGTGTATGCTAGACCAGAATCACCTGAGGAAATGATAAGACTTGTGCTAATTTCCAGGTGGCTCATATTAATAGAATCTTTCTGGCTTGAAAATCTGTCAATCTATCACAATGTGCATTGCAAAGACAATCTTCTATGCAGCCATCAGGTGTCACTCTGTGTAATCAAACACTAAAAAATGAAAATTAAATTTCTGCCTCTTGGGTTTCAGATTATAATTGCTCTTTAAACAAAACACAAATAAATAAATAAATAAATAAGGAATTTGAGCCTAGGTCTTGTGAAAGATAAATTATGGTTTCTATATAATACCATGAGCACTTGTATTCTGCCTGACTTCTGGTAATGGTGAGTTATACAGGGAAGACTGGCTCATTGTCAGAGGCAGCGACAGGGGGCTGAATTTTTAGATTGTGGCTTTGTCTTTGAGCTTATTTATTTTAATTTTCCTTATGCGATATAGCAAACCAGGTTTGAGATCACTACAAAGTAGAGTAGAAACACCACAGACACAATATGAAGTCTAAAACTAGTATATGTTTTTCATATTCATATTTGTCCAGAACATCATGAAAGTATGTCTTCCAGGCAGACATCGTCCCTAGACTAGGTAACACCAACCTACACTGCTCTACTGTTATGCTAAATGTTTTTTTTTCTTCTTCACAACCAATATTAACATTGATTTATGTACTCTGGGCAATTTAAACCTAACTTTGGTTACATGTATACTGTAAAGTAATCCTGCACTTCATACACTGTTACCACACAACTACAGCTGTAAAATATGTATAGATCCTGGGTAAGGCAAAGTGAAAAGCAATATTTGATCTAATTCAATGACAGAGCATCCAAGAATTTGCAGATGAGCAACTAGGATTTCTGCAGCTGTCATAAAGACCAGAAAATGGCTTCAAGTGCTCATGCCATTTCAACTTCATCTCATGAAACAAAGAAAGGCTTGTCTGCAAGATGCAAATTAAAAATACTTCAAATATTACTTTGGTAATAATCTTATCTAATTGTTGAGGTATAATATTCAGTTCCAAGGTGTTTCATTTTCTGGTTTTGCATCCACCAATAAATCCTACCCAACGGTTTCAGATAAGCAGTGTTCACATACCATTGGCTCTGGCATGGGAACCATGGCATCCAGCAGTCCAGCTCTTATGTGTTTTCAACAGTTTTGGACCAAAGAGCACAGTTAATGGCAGGCCCTATCAACTCTTCACCTGTCAACAGCCCCATTGCAACTCTGTCCTTCTGCATCTTCAGATGGTTATTAATCTGGAAGACTTTCCTTGGCAGAAAAAAGGATAAAGGGCAAATTTTCAGAGTACAGGCAGAGGGAAATCTGAATTCAAATATATTCACTGACGAGGAAAGTCTATGCAGTATCTGCTATGCAACCCCAGCATGGGGGAACAAAAGGGCAGCTGAGCATTACAAAGAGGGATTGTTCTCCATCTGCACTGCCTAGCAGCAACAGCACCTGACTCTAGTCTCTAGAGCAGCAACATTGCCACAATTCACCACTGCAAACCAGGGTGAGATGCTGGCACATCTGAGTCTAGTGGAGCTCTGACTTCAGCAAGACCAGAATTCAGCCCAGGTTCTTGTTGCCTCAAGAGACAGGAAAGTGTGTTCACAGATATGAAGTAGAGACATTTATACTACCACAAGCTGTAGTTTGTATTTTTATTTTGAAGGCAGACTCTTATGGAGACCTATTGGATGCTCATGCATTATTAATTTTCTTCAGCTATAAAAATATAAAATGGAGCATACAATAACATGTTGTTTATTGCTTATGCCGGTATGAGGCTCAGAAACTCGGATCTCCTGCCAGACACTTACAAGCAGAACTGTTCCACTTCATGCTGATGACACTGCTCCATCAAACAGCACTAATCAAATTGCCCAGGGCCTTCCAAACAAACTGTTAAACTGCATTATCAAAAAATAGTCCAATAATACTGCCCATCTTAGTCTTATATTGAAAGTGTGGCTTGGAAAGCCTCCAAATATGTTACAAAAATATAATAGGTTCTGCAGATTTGCTTCTGAAATTCCAGCCATTTTACATCACTGTCCTTAAATGAATGGCAGCTGATAGCTATCACAATATTTAGAGGTTTATAAAGAGAAATGTTCCACTTTAAAGGTAGCAATGTGTTTGCATCAAATTTTAACATGCTTAATGACAAAGATTCCTGTTTATCTGGAAAAGTTGCTAATACCAGTCTGCTGGTTTCTCTAAACATTTCACAGTAATTAAAACATTATTTCATTCCAAAGAACAAATGCATCCTGGTTTTCTCAGTTCTGTACAACAGAAAAACTAGAGTTTGTACTATCAGAAGGTCACCTTCATACCATTAATTTCTGGGCTTTTTTGATTTTCTTTCAAGCAAGTACTTCAGTCAACACCACTGAATTAGTAGAGTAAAGCTGCCCTTATGTACCTGGTTTTTCCAGTGATGAAAAAATGGAGGGACATTCTTTTAGTTAGTTGAGCATCTTCCTCTTGGTAGTTGTCAGTCTTGTCCATGTCTTCTGCTTTTTCTTACAGCTTTAGCAGTGTTTCTAGACGAAGGAGGAGCAGCTGGTACGACCATGTCATCAGAAGTAGGCAGCTTTCAGAAGGGCTACGGAAGCATCATGAGTTGTATGTTCTCCTAGAAACTGGGAGATGTTCAATGCTGTCCATGTTGTCTTCTCAAGGACCACTGAACCCCTTGGAAAACAGCAGAAAGTTAAGAGCCTTTCTGTAATACAGATTTCCCACTTGGAGTGAGTGGCAAGCCTTTGTGTGCTTGGTATTCTTCTTTCCTGCAATCTGTGTATCCAGTTGCTAGCAGATCCTCTGAGGTACGCAGTTGGCCAAGTCTGTATTGACAAATTGTGCCATATAGGAGGAACAGATCTGTGAAGCAAAACTGTAGCTGCTGAACATCTGACATGAACACTCTTGGTGAACCTTCCAATATGCATCAGGGAGTGCAGTTTCCACTTCATATCACCTCCAAGTTTGAACCATTTCAAACTGCAAACATCGTAGTAATGGGGATTACTGGATGATTCACTGCAAAAGCATGCTCCTGATCTCAAGAAAAATGCCTTTGAAAGCTTCTTCATGCTTTAATCTCCCAAATTCTATAGGCTCTTAAGAGACAAAATGCTGTCTCAAAAACTGAAAAAAACAGTTTCTTTCAGATTCACAAATGCCAGAAGACCTCCCAGGTCTGAACTTACTTATCTCTATCTAACACTCAGTTGAGGGGTTTTGTTGAGCATGGTCAGAAAAGTAAATGGACATAGCAATACTTAGATGATAGAGGTGTCTGATGTGGTGTAAAATACTGAAAGGTGCATCTGTATTTTTTGCCATTTTATTTTCATCTATTTTCCTAGGTGAATTTGATGAATACATTGGAAGAAGCAGCAACAGTGAGGTCTAGTTAGGTCCTAGCACAGTGTGGGCACTGTGAGTATGCTTCTGCAGGAGGTTTTGCCAATGTCCCTTGATGCCTGTTTGCTGAGCTTCAGTTCTTCTAGGGCTGGACACCTCTGTGCAGAGGCTGCCATCTAAGCTATTGTGGTATCACAGTATGGGTACATGAGAAGGGCTGGGAATTGTGTTCTGGTAGCAGATAGTGATATATAGACCATCAATTATAACACAGGAGAATGAGATGTATGTTTGTTTGTTTGTTTGTTTAGACTTGCAGGAAATTCTTGTAATTATTTTAAAAACTCAAAACCCAAAAAAATAGCACGGTGGATAGCAGAATGATAAATCACTTATAGTTATTTGCCTTCTGAGTCATGGGAACCTAGGCTTAGTTCTAACTTGGAAAATCCTCTAACATATCTCTAGTTCCTTAAACATTTTTAATGAAGCATATGTAGTAATTATCTTTGTTATCATTGTGGACATATTTTTTTAAAATTATCTATGCCTTTAGAGAGCCTTTTATTTGAAAATAAGAACAAGCTGAATAAGTAAGGTTAAATAGAAAACTTTGCACTTCCTTCATTACCAATGTATCAGTAGTTCAGCAGAATTATTGAGAAATGAAGAAAAAAATATTTTTGATTGAAGTATATTTTAAAACACATCTCATGTAGAATTAATTCCCCAGGTCACATCTAGATTTGTTTTGAGTATTCTAAAAATGTCATATGTTTTCTATTTACAGGCCAGTATGATCAGATTCCCACAGAATGCAATGAGGTTTCACTAATTTTAAGTATCCAACAAGATTTTATCATTAGAGGTGAAATACAAAACCAAATAATACAATGTGCTTTCCTATAGTGACAAATAATTTCCCCTTCCAAGGAAATCTGGCCCAAGGATATTGAAAATGAAACTGGTTCTTCTTCTCATTCCATAGACATAGACATAGGTAAAGGCTAATTAAGAATGTCCTACATTACAATTCCATGAAGCTCCTCCATTTCCCACATACATATGCTGTCTTATTGACTAGATGCAAAGACCTGCCACTGCACTTACACATTTCTCTGGACAACCTCAATCCAGCAATGCGCACAGAATTACAACACTGTTACAAAGGTAAGTATTTATGGTGAAATTTTGGTTTCACCTTGGTTATTATTTTTTCTCATTCCTCAATGTTGCTTAACAAGAAATCTCATACGTTTCCTTTAGCAACCGTAGGATGTGATGCAGCTGACATTAAAAAAGCCATATAATCAGAAAAAAATGCACCAAGAAAATCTAAGATATTCACAAATTTGCTTGCTATGCGTACATGCTTAAATACTTATAAATACAGATACATATGTATATCAGTATATACTTATAAACAACTGAGAAGCTGAAGAAAAGTTGAATTTGCAATTTTTAAATTTGTAAGCCTATGATTAATCATCCAGCTTAATAGTGTAAATAAAAGTATGTAACAGGCATTACTTCAGAACTGTCAAACAAAAATAATCCAAACAAGCCCCCTGTATTCATGGGGACAATTCTTTTACAACAATATCACAGGAAAAGGTTGTAATTAATGCAAAAATAAAGCAGACAATCTATTAACATAATCTGAATAAAATCCTTCCACTGTAAAATACAGACACTAAGTGCTAGTATAATACTTTATTAATTAACAAAGTATTTATCCACTGGGAAATGAGGATAAAAGACCGTATACTTTGTCAGACTGCAGAAAAATGTGTTAGCTCTTCATAAGGAATGCATAAAATTCAAACAAAAGAATGATTATTTCTTTAAACCAATTACATTTAATCTCAGAAGAAAGAATGAATAAATCTGCTCCTTCATGTTACTGTGATACACCACCAAAATTATGGAGATCAGAGTCCTTATGAATTTCAAGGCTAGTCTCCAGCTATTCTCTTGAATGTTTAAAAATATTAGTATTCTAATTATATATATATATATATATACACACCATTCCATTAGTATGGATTTTTAAGTTACAGGATTTTTTTTAGGAGGAGGAATAGATTTATAAATGCAGCACTTTAAATGGAGATAGTTTTTAGGTAAATGAAAGATACGTTGCTTTCTAAACAAGCAGTCTTTGTGACACAGCATGGTCATTCTGGCCGGATACCTTTATATGGTGTATCCTTACACTTGTCATGTGCTCTGGAATTCTTACTTTTCCTACAATTAAATTTTGCAACAGTTATGCTTTTGGATAAACATACTTCTACTTAATTAAAAGCAATTTGTTACCCATTTCCTGTTAAAAACAAGCAAACCACTAAGAACAGTACAAAAAACCCAGGCCTTCCAAATTAAAAAGAATTTATGGATCAAAACAAACACAAAGGAACATTTGACTCAGAAGAGAAGATATTTTACATTTAGCAAGGGAAATTAGAATGGTAAGGAAAGAATAGTATTGCTCAATGGAAGACAATGCTCATTGAAACCTGTTAAGCATATGGAATAAACTGGTTTAAAATTACCAGCAGATGACTAAAAATTTCTAGCATGACTACTTATCACCGCAACTGATTTTTTAAAAATTAAATGTTTTGACCTCCATAAGACATAACTCAACGATTAATTTTTCTGCTATTGATTCTGAACCTGATCATTAAGATGCTTCCTAGTCACTTTAAGTATCATTTATCATCCTTTAATTCAAAGGAGAACTTTGGAGACTCACAAATACAGAATTCTCAAAAAAGCTGATTCTCTTCCTATACACCTTTGTCCAAGGTCTTGCATTATCCCAGGAAAAAGGAATGGAGTACACCAAAATTTATTCCTATGCAGATAGACACTGCATCATTTCAATCTTCCTGAAGACTTTTATTCACATTATGTTATCTTGCATTTATAAATGTCACGTCCTTTTAGTAAGAAATGCAAGTCAATTATCACCAGACTAGCCTTTGAATTTTTTTAAAGGGGTTTGTAAAACTAATAAAAAAAATTCTGTTCTATTGTAAAAACTGGCAAATGGTTATTTGAAGAGTATATTAATCTTTTCTGTTGGGAGTTCTAGTTATGAAGCTTTGCCCTTCCAGACTTTTTGGGGACTTGAGCCTGCAGATGAAGACATATCTGAGAGTACCTTGAGATGGACTGCATCTCCCTCATTGAAGTGAAACATTATAGGATTGTATTGTAAAAGTGCAAAGTCTGCTCACAGCATAAATACTTCAGAACATAAGTTCATCATCAGTTTATGAGATTTGAAGTGTTAGTAAGGTCTTGTTGTGGAGACCATTCCATCCTGAGCGTGTGCTGTAAGAAAATCTTATTCCTCCCTTCAAGGCAGTTCTTTCTACCTGGTGAGGTGCTATGAATACCACTTACTGTGACAAGATGCAAACATTTGTAATCAATAAGAGAAAACGAATTTATTTACTATTTAGGGGTATGCTTTGACTTTGGATTATCATCATGTCCCCTTTATTGGATAACAATCTAGAAACAAAAGGACAAAAATAAAACACATTCAGATAGGAAAGATAAAACTTTTATTGCAATGAGTAAATGCTTCTTTTTACATCAACATTCCAGTAAACTAATCAAAGCTTGCTTTTACAAGGGCTTGTTGTAAAACTAACAAATAAAGCAGTGAATAACTCAAGTTTCTAAAATGGAATAAATTTCTATGAAATTCAAGATTGTCTGAAATTTCCTCTCACTTGTATTCATAAAGAATACATATATTAAAACTGACTGATCTTGTAGAAAATTTGATTTTTTTTTTCTGCTTATTGTTCGTCTTTTATTATTGCTCCATTTCACAGAATAAAAAAAAAAAAACTTTCACATAGTTGCAGAAGGTCTTACTCAGACCAGAATTAAAAGTCAGAAGTTCCTAACTGGTCTCTGCACTTCACATACAAATCCATATGTAGCAGCATCAATAAATTTTAAAATATATTCTTGGAGGCTCAGATCCTTATGGAATTATTTTCTTTACCTGAAGCCTTAATATAGAATGAAAAGTTCTGCCTATCAATGCTTGTTTTGTCTGGCACAGTCACCAGCATGTGCTACTGTCTCCTAATGTCTTTGCATTTTCAATATCCTTCTGATACACTCTTGCTACATATTTAATGTTGTTACAGGTGCAAAATTGTAATTTCAATCTTGAATGCTGTTGCACATGTGCCTCAAAAACACTGAAGGACAAAACTATGCTGCTAACACAGATTGTGGGTCAACAACATTTTCCTTTGCTTGCTAATGCTTTATTGTCTCTTAGTATACATTGAAATAATAATGGTAATTTATGCAGATATTTTGTATGCATAGCAAATAATGAGAAACACCTGCAGAAATTTCCCTCCTTCTCTGAGTTCAGCAACTAATTATATTTTTAAATAATGGCTACCATTGAACACAATTATCCAAATCACTTTAAGTAATGGAATCTTTTAAAGGTGTTTTTGAAAATTTTCACACAGTTTTTAAACAGTCTTTTTATATAGCAGATAGGAGACAAAGAACATGGTAAGCAGCTTAGTAACCCAAAAAATGTTTTGGCAGCTATAAATCACACCGTGCTTTTTCTTCTGCAGCTAATACTTTGCTGATTTAAAGAAAAGCTAGGATTTCCCCAATACTTTCCCATCCTGATTAACATTCATGGGTGCTATAAAGAAAAAACTACAGGGAAAAGTAAAATACTGAGCCACCCCAGTTAAAGCGACTGACTCAGCAAATCTCACCTTTTCAAAGTTGAGGTTTGAAAGCACAAGCAGGGATGGGAAATGGCAATCTTATGAATAAGGAATGAGAGTCTAATTTAAGGAAAAGAGTAGACCCAAGGTCTCTGAAGACTGAAGTAACATTCACTCATTTGAGAAATACTCATACCTTTGCACCTTGAGCATTCCTTCCAAACCCCTAACTAAATAGGACAGAGGTGCTGTTTTCCTGCTATATTCTCCTTTGCAAGTAAATAAGTGAAAAGGTGTAAAAGAAAATCACATGGCAACTACAGCAATTGGTTCATCACACAGATTTGATTCTTTATATCTTCTTGTAAAGGAGAGAAATGGATCAGTTTAATATCAGCATCTTTGTCTTGTTTCTACTTCCAAGCTTTCCTGAATGATATAAAAAGTACAAAACTGTTTTGAGTACATATGAAAGTAAAATATATAAATACCCCAAAGCAATAAATGAAAGCAAAAGATTACCTGAAATCTCTGTAGCATTTTCTGCCTTATATTCAGATGTTTAACTAAATTTTCCTGTGTTTCCCTGCACCTGGATAAGTATGTAACTGTAATTGCCATATTATTCACACCAGACCCATCACCAGGCATCTCAACAGTGAGTTTAAAACAATTTTTGCAACCCCAAAGATGACAGATCAAAGTCAGGGTGCTCAGCTATGGAAAAATAAACACACAGATGAAGGCTGAGGTGGTCCAAGCAGGATCGGAAGAGCCCTGTGCAGTCAAAGTTGCAGATTCACTGTTTCTGTGCGGTAGAGGAGATTACTATGGAAAAGTCCACCCTACAGCTACAGGTCCTGATCTAATCCACTGTGGAAATACAAGAGCAGCTCCATTTTCTACGGTACTACTGCTACTGTTGGGGATATCTGACCTGGGTCTACTTTGCTTCCAGGCTTGGTAGCCAGTCCCAGACTGTACAGGTCACATTTGGCTGCTATAGTCTTTTCACTCCAGAATTGATGGATTTCTGTTTTGTGTTGCAAATTCATCTTACCCTTCAACAACATTGCATTGCACATGAGAAATCTCACCTGACAAAACACACAGATTCCTGGCATCTAACATACAAAAGTTGAGGAAAACACAGCAACACTCTAAATTTAAAATATATCAGACAAGTGCTGAAATTTAGAACTCATTGGGGTCACTCCAGCTTGGTCACTTGGACAATATCATGCCTACACAAGGTATGGCTGCATCATATTTGCAATTCATCTTTTTCATCTTCTGTTGCTAGTGGAAACAGACATCTTCTGTTGCTCCTTGAAGTGGACAGGGATGACAAAAATTACCATTACAGCCTCAAAGAAGCCTATTTATCTCTAGTATTACAGGTGCATAGCACAGTGAAATGGGGCAATTAGAGTTAAAAAGGAGGGAAATTAGGATTCAGTATGATACTTCTGTGTGAGATGAGCTGTTATTCTAACTCATCTTCCTGAAGCCAGGCATCCACATCAGATAAATGTGGGAACTGATACTTAGAGCTCACCTTCTGAAAAGAAGCCAATAATTAACTTCTAATTTTGAGCTAATCAGAAGAAGGATAAAGCAGTTTGGAAAAGCATTGACAAACCTTCTTACATGATTTATAGACAAACAGTAGAAAATATTTCTCAAGCCTTTGTATCCATATCTTCTGCCTTCACACAGTCCTGTGATGTGAGTTTTAGAATCATGCCTTTTTTCACTATTATTTTCTTATTTTGTACATAAAATATATTTGTACAAACATTAAATAGATTCAGTAATGACATTATATTAAAAATGTCAAAAGCATTTGAGTGACTGATTTTAAAATTATCCATTACTTTAGTCCTGAAATTCACATTAAATAAACTTTATTTCCCTTCAAATTTCTTACACTTTGGAATATTAAAAAAAATATTTTCACATGTACCACAATAGAATCTCCCCCTCAAAAACAGCTCATTTTGACAGCTATGTCCAATTTTTAAAGAATCTTTACAAAACATGGTAAGATGCTAGAATAAATCAGTAGATAAATAATTTCTGTTTCCATCCTAATTCTAAAAATTTCCTTATGTCTTTTGCAATTCTGAAATTAAGAATTTGTGTCAACAGCTGCAAGAATGTCTTGTACCAAGATAAATTTGGAATGTTTGTCTTGTTGTAGGTCAAATACTGAAAATTGTATTCTGGAAGAATATCACTTGTCATATGTCCTCGGCCTTTTGTATATGCCTTTGCTAAACTATGCTTTCTGAACCATGCTTTCTGAAAGAGAGAAAAGACAGGGACTTTGAAACACATCTCTGCAAGAGAGCAGTTCCAAGCTGGTCCTTATTTCTGAAAGAAAGCAGTAGAATGTTAACATTCAATGCCCAAATAGATCTGCAGAGGACTGAAAGGCATTTCGTTAGGACATGTAAACACAGAAAATAAACTGATAAATTCTCTTCTGCTTTTATGTGATGTCCTATGTGGTACTTAACTGGAAAGGGGAAAAGCAGACTAATGTTACAGAAGCAGGCAGCACAAGAACTGAATAATCCCAATTTAAGGAAAAGTAGATAACTTTTTTCCCAAAATACTGCAGTGGGCATTCAAGGGAGAGGAGAGGCACTGTGTGAATAGAATTCTCACATCAAGGCAGATTACAGGCATTATTGGATTGTTTTACATTTCCAATTTCCAGAAGGAGACACAGGCTTTACTATTGTGCAGGATCAAACCCAATCTCAAGATATCAAAGACTGATCTTAAGTATGACTACAAAATAGATGATACATTGTAATCTCATTTGACCAAGTTATTTACATGAACTTGCACTTTATGGAGATGAAATGCTGATTTTTTTCTGTTATGGTGAGGTCTGAATAAAAAAATACATAATATTATTATAAACTTCCTGGTAATTATTCTCCCAGTTAAAATACCTTACAAAAAAACCCCCAAAAACCTAGAAAAAGTGCATCCCTTTCAAAGTGTAATAAAAAAGACTTTGCATTCCCACTTGCATTTGCCATAGACTAGGATAATACAAAATCCTGAGTTGTAGGGATCATTTCTCCTCCCTTCTGTAAGAAAATATCTCACATTTGGTGCATAGAAGAAGGAAAATATATGTATTTTTTAAAATGCTGCCACTCTTCAGCCACATTTTGCAAACTGTGGTAGCTTCCAACGTCCATGAGAGGGAACTATTGTTTAACAGTTGAAGATTCATAGCCCCACTTCAGTTCATTCAGTGCAATTTCCGTCCGCTTATCTGAACCCTGCCAAATGGGATGTTCAGAACGTAAAAGGACAATCCCTATCCTCATTAGAATGCTATTCTTGAAAGCTAAACTGTTTTAACTTTTAACAAGAAGGGTACTAAAGATGGTGCTACTAATGGGATTTGGTGTGCTATGCAGATGGAACCAAGTGACAGGCACCTGATACCAGAAACCAGAGATATGATAGCAGTACACATCACAACAAGAACATATTTGCTACATTCAATGCTTTCTAGAGAAAAAGAAAACTTTTCCTAGGGATATATTAATTTTAAAAAGTGTCATTGTAAAACAAAAAGAATAACTTGGTATTCATCAGATTCCTGCTTGACAAGTAAAAATAATGATCTGTAACTGGTACAATGTAAACATATGCTCTGTGGTACTCATTTTTACAATCTCCCAGGCCATTGCAAGCAGCAAAATCCAGACTATTGCACCAGATGATGCATATAGTAGACTCTTGGAGATTACACAATCTCCTCCTATTCTGCTTAGCCCCTATAGTGGCAGAACTACAAAACAAATTAGAAAATATAGACTACTTTAAGGTTTGGTGGTTTTGTGTCGGCTTTTAAAAATTTTTTGGAGCAAAGGAGATGACAAATATATTCATTCATCTTGACAGTCTCCTGATTTATTAGAGCATTGACATCCATTCTCTTTGTACAATTTGGCAAATGATCAATAGAATTATTCTTTGTGCAGGCAGTCTCAGATTGACTGCGGCAGCAGGTACAAAAGGCATCGTACCAGATTAGGCTTTGGGATGAATTGACAGCGTGAAGGGACTTCAGTTTTATAGACTGGAGCATTAAGTCAGTTGATAATGTGGCTGAAATTTATGGAAGCAAAGCCTTTTTGTGAAATTCGCACTGTTAATTTTAATTTTTGATAAATAAGTTTTGCAGAGACATGCAAAATAAATATTTATTTTCTAATAAAGACTTGAGAACTGCTAAGCCAAAATGAGCAAGTATTGTTATTGACTCTGCCTTTTCCTACCTTCCTAACTTCATATAAGTGAGTAGTCCAACTGAATTTAATGAGAGTAACTTATATTATTTTCTCTCTAAATTTAAGAAAAGCTTTGCAGGTTTAAGTAAGATTTTTTGTGCATTTTGGTTATGTAGCTATTTTTCTGGTGTATAAAATGACTCTGAAATAAACAGAATACTTCCAGAATTATTTAAATATATGTTGATTTAAAGTGTTACACATTTCCTGGCCTTAATTTTGCCCTTTGTTTGAAACTAATAGTCATCAAAATTGTAGTGGCTTAACCGCTGTCTTTAAACAAGAAAACATTCCACATTTGATTAACAGAGAAACCTCCTCATCAAGATTTTTTTTTAATATTCTATTTTTTATTCCTTCATTTAAAAAATGCAATGAAATAAGATGTCTTATAAGTAAAAAAACTATCACAATTAAGCCTATTCTCAAATTAATTAAATAGCAATGTCCTCCAAACATTTTGTTCAAAAATGTAAAATCCCTCAACTTAAAATGCTCTGAATTAACATTTATTTTTTCTATTAAAAAGACTCAGCTTCTCTCTGTGCTTCAAAACTGACATATTGTGCAATAAACAGCAATCAGCCTAAAGATGCTATATTAAACAAACCAAGTTTTGTTTTGCTAAACTAAGCAAAATTAGTTGAATGCCCTAAGTAATAGTTGCTGGTATTTTTTTGTAAATTATTTCTCCACTTGTTTTTGTGTCTATGCATAAATTAAAAATCTGCTGAAATTTATTATTCATCTGAGATGTAATTAATATGCAAAAATATGCAAATTAAGATGCAATTAGGCTTCAATTCTCTAGTGGAATTTTCCATTATAATTTAATACAAAGTAATAGAGTAATTGGTGTCACGTGTAATTACGGTTACTCACGTGTACTTGCAGACGTGAAAATGGTGTGGTATATGTTAGTTATCCTATGCAAATGTACCGTACTGGCTCTTAACACTTGGGAACTAGGTAAACAAAGATTGTCTTAAAAAAAGAAGTGAGCAATAGTGACCCTTCTTACTTGTCATGTACTGTCATTTTCAAGAACATGAATAATTGTAATTAATTTTTGCTGTGTTTATTCCTTAGACTTTATAAATAGGCAGCATGATGCAATACTAGGCTTTCTGGTTTTAATGTCTTCTCTATGAAATCATGTTTGGCAAAACAAAAAATGGTCGTCAAAAAGAAAAGGACTTGGAGGATCAGTAATATACATAGAACCAACTTGTCAAGTTTTAAACACAAAATACATTTTCTTTCTTAATGTGATATATAATCAGTTTCAATTGTTTTATAATTTGCTACTTCTTACTGTACAGCTTTGCTCTACAACCTAAAATGCAAAATCAGATTCATATGCTTTGGTTGGGAGGAGAATCCCCAAACAGTCATGGATATGTATGTACTGGGGTGAGCAAATCACACTGAAATCAAGTTTTCTGAAGTGCTAACATCTGCAGGATCAGCCTCCGAGTTTATATGAACTTTCAATATAAGTGGCTACCTGTGATACTGCAAAATATTTCACAAGATTTTGTAAGTGTCTTTCCTGTCATGAAGTATAGTTCTTGCTTTGAACTTACAGAATTTTGGATGTAGCAATAAGTTGTCCAAATCACCCAAGTGAAAATTTCATAATTTGGCTGATAACTATGTATCCAGTTGGATCAAAAGGACAGATTGCCACGCACTTGAATTCACAAAAATAATGAAAAAAGAAAAAAAGAGTAAATGCTCCCAAGCAAAACCAGAAAAATGTTTTCCAAATGTTATTGTAACAAAAAATGAAAACTGAACAAATACAATTTTGTTCTTAGCTCTGACTCCAAACTCATCATTCCTGCACAGCAGCATACACCTCTCATTTTTAACACCCTAACAGCAACACACATAAACCAGTAGTATGTGTGAAAAAGAATTATTCTGTTCCAGGCTGGTTATTTTTGGGGGTCTTTTGGCTGGTTTTTTTAGAGTTCTAAGGTATATTGTAAAACCATGCTTTAGCTGTAACACTATCACATTCTCAAAACCTTTTCTTTTTCCCCATGCAGGCTGGAACTTGTTTCAAGTTTAATGTGGATGGATCAATGTCTAGGTAGGTGGGGTGAAGAGAGGGAAATTGGAATGATTTAATGTAATGAGTATAGAGCTTCAGTGTGCCAAACTAGTCTCCTTCTCTTTCTCTTTATTTGCTTCTACTGCCGCTGGCTAATTATTTAAAGGAAAAGCCATCTATGTGAGAAAATAAAATCCACCATTAGTCTCTGGAGCTGCACCCTTCCTTAGCCCCACCCATTCATCCATATGTAGCTTTTCCATTCACTCCCATAATACTACCAATTACTATGCAGTCAGGACCATTCATATTCATACTCACATCTCACTGTGGACATTTAAGCTACACTCTGAGCAACACTCATACCTTAAACTACACCTATTATACAGCTGTTGTACAATTACTGTAAATGAAGTATACAATATGGGGCTCAGCTTGTATAATAATTTGTAATCAGTGATAGGGGAAGAGGGTTTTGTGTACTTCTGCCCTGCGTACCTTTAGGTCTCCTTCTTTCCATCATTCTTCTCTCCCTTTCTCCCCTTGGGCTTGGTTCAATAAAGGCATATTCTGAGAGACACAATAAAGAGATTCTCATCTAGGGTAAAATAACTTAGCCCTCCTGCAACTACACCAGTTTATGCCAGCTGAGACAGTCAGCCTGTCTGTCTCAGCACATAACACTGCTTTCTTTTGTATCATTCTTTGCTGAAATGGACTTAAGTTCGATTTATATCAGGGACCAGAACAAAATACATAACCTATGTGTGATAAGATGATCAGAAGAGAGGTTAAAGAGAAAGTACTACAGGAAGCACTACTAACTAAATTAATGGCCTTTGATCTGGTTATTTTAAAATGTTTATAGCATATTAGCTGTTCCAACAGGCAAAAGATTAGAGATTTGATGGATCTAATGATGAATCTCAGGTTAATAACAAAGGAAAGGATATTCAGTAGAATACGATTTATGTAGGCCAGCTATCTCACTGGTGGGCTAAAGTTTCCACAATCTTCGTGATTTTGTCACTTGAAGTTGGGATGGATTTATCACTGATAGCATCAAAACCATGCTGCAATATCTTGAAACAAAAATATCTTTATCACTGCTACCCAGTGTATGGTCAACATGAACTGTATTTTGCAGGAAACATAAAACAACAATTATCATGGGTCGTTTAACATAATTTTTTTCAGATTGCTTCCTGTTTATAAACACGTTTATAAAAATACCATCATACAAACAAAATTTAACAGTTGTGGAATCTTCACTTGCCTAGAAATGTTCTTCAATAATATGGAAGTCCATTTCAGTATCAGTAGATATTTTGAAATCATAAAAACAATTAAAGACTTTTTAATATTTTTATCTTACATAGAATATAGCCCTCAGACTCTATTCAGTATTTTCGCAAATACATATGTGTGTTTCTTCTTCATTACATTGTTCTGTCCTCCTTCTAGGTTTTTTTTGATCTACAAATTCCAAGCAATTTGTCCTTGTGACTGTCTTCACAAGACTGTATGGGGACTAGTCACATATATTCCCTTCAGTAATTGTTTGCAAGACTATAGCTTTACAATAGGTAGTCAGTCTTAATAGAGTTTTTGAAGTCCTGCCACCTAACATGTTGTGATCTCAAACAAAATTGCAATGCTAACAAAATTTAATAGCATTTTAATAGACGTCACAGTTACAATTACAGCAGGTTTTCTTCCTTTCTCCCTTAAAGCAGAAGGTCACTGTCAATATTACTGATGTCACCCCACTGGGTAACAGTTAACTGAGGTCTTGTTGTGGGTTTTCAGCAGAATAATTGCTGGTTTTCACACTTCTCTACTAAGTGGATTTCCTGATAGAGAAGTGCTGTACTCTTTCCTCCTTGTGTCATGTTACAATGAAGTTACATGTCACTTCTCTTCCATCAACATTTTGTTTATAGACAGCATTGTCTCCCCTCCTTTTTCTCTCAAGGCTCCTGCTGTCCTCTGTCATAGGTGGAAACAACTGTTTTCCATCAGACACTATTCAAAAAATCAGTCTTTCCATTTCCTGTCTCTCAAGATATTTATTGTAGTTACTTGGGAAGGCAGTTTCTACCACAAAATTAAGGACCAAAAAGATTTTTGTTTGTTGCTGCTGTGGTACTTCTTCATCGATTCACTTTCACATTGTGACTGTTCCTACATTCGTACAGCAATACCAAGCAAGACTTTACACATTTCTTACAAATTTGCATGTTTCTGCAGTGAAGTAGGTTAGTTCAAACAGTTGTCATCAAGACAGAAACATTGTCTTTTATGGGAAACAAGTACACATATCACTCAAGTGGTTAATGGTTCAGAGTTGTTGCATTTGCCAGGTATATCAAAAGATACAGCACAAAAAGACAAAAAAAACCTCATTCTCAGATAGCCTTGAAGAAGGCAGATGTTCCAAACACAATTCATACCCACAACATCTGCTACAGTTCAGCTATCTCCAAACACGAGAATTAGAACCTCACATTTAGGTAGACACCTGACTGCTTACTTTATGCCTTTACTAAAGTCTTCTAGTCCAGGCTTGAGATACAGCTTTGCTGAATACTTGACCATTCTGTATTTTAAGAAAGGGCTTCAGAAAAATAAAATCACTATTGGTTAAGTGCTCCTGCAAGTAACAACTGAAACATTAATATATAATTTGTATTAAGAGTTTCTGATAACCTTCCAAAGACTTACAGTAAATCGGTAAGATAAATGTTCTTAACTGGAGAGGTATTTTGGACCCTAAGTTCTCATCAAGTGGCTTATCCACTCCAAATTTATCTTTTATCTCTCTGTGTAGGTGCAGAGAAGGAATTGTTTTTAGCTGTTTTAGCTGATCATGGGAAGAAATGTGGACTGCATCACAGTATGCAGAAAAGTTATAGTCTAATGGGAAGTGGTCTTGAAAAGAGCACCATTTTAAAAAGCCTAGCTCTTCCCTCTCATCCTTCTGGTCCCTGGCTTAATGTTCCCACACCCTTTATACTCTTCAGCTGTACACCCAGTAGCAAGGGAGTGTGATGAGCTGACAAGGATTAAAAATAACCTGTTAAAACCAATTTGTTTTAACCTGTGTTAGTCATACTGCTGCTAAAAAGATTTTCTCAATTTGCATTCCTGTTTCCCCAGGCTCTTCCCCTTTCTACTGTGTCCTCTAAAGTAACATAGGTAGTAGACTTAATTCATTGTCATTTCCATGAAATCCAGATGATGATCCAGATAACAATTGCCTCTTTCTTCCTTCCTCAACAGCACTACCTGTTGCTGCTCTTCTCTTTAGCTCTCTGACAAATATCAGGTGCCAAAATGGGTTATTTGCAATACTCCACGTTTATTTTAATGATCTCCTACTTTTACCTTCTGTCTAGGAAGACTGTCTGTCTTCTTAGTCATTCATTGCTGTAAAATCCCTCCCTAAATATTTCCCAGCTTTGGCAGTTCTTTACAATAGTAGAGTTGTAATCTCTGCTTCCAGTGACAGTGATGGCCTCATTGACTTGCTCTATATTACGCTATTTTTTATTATGGGTTTCCCTGGTTTGACCTCCCATGAAATGTCCACAGTTCAGAATTAGAATTAGGGGAGACTGTAAGTCTGTAAGAGGTAAAAATTTCCTGGAAGTTCCTATGCACTTTTAGTATGGGAAGTGCTGAGAGTGAGTGTGACAAAGAAGGAAGAGACCTCAATTACCAACAGAACAGCCAGTGACCGACATTTGCAGTGCTGAAATAGGATAAGAGGCTGAACTTCAAATGCAACTTCAATCAATATTTAGTTACTGATAAAGGGTGGAACAAGGTTTAACAAGAAACACAACAAATATCTACTGGCTGTGTGCAGCTGCCCCGCAGACAGCAGCCCAAGCCATGTCTGGTGCCAGTCCATAGGAGATTTTATCTTGATTGACTGGGTGACTTTCTGCCCTGGGTTATGATTCTCCATGGCACAGCAGCACAGTAGATCAACACCTCTTCTTAGAAGAGAAGTCCATCCTTGTCAAAACTGAATCTTGCATTTCAAGTGCAGAAGGGAGATTTAGAATTTTAAAAGAGAACAAAATTAAAAGAAAAACCAAAAAGCTCCCCAAAGCTCTCTCAATTAGTTGGGAAATCTCCAGTCCACTTTATATAAGACCTTTCTTTCCTTCCTCACCCGTAACTAAATAGTGTGTAACTTCTATCTGAAGAGATTTTACTTATTTATTCTGTTGAAAATCTGTATTTTACTACATGCTCAAGACTATTTCCCCCTCCCCAACTGCTGATCACCACTACTATTCTAACAAAGATGCCATATAACAATTAATTGCTTTGCTTTGTATTATAGCTCATCAACTTGTTGGGAGCTAGGAAAAATGAAATAATGGGGGTCACTTCTGGAAAATGAGTTTATTTTCATGCCAGCTGCAGAAAATGAGCAAGGCTGGCTTCATGCCAGTTAAAGGGATGCTGTAAGAGGTTTCTTTCTGCTTGCCTGAAGAACAAATGCCAATATAAAGAGTTATACATGCTAATACACATGCATGTTACATACATGCAATCTAAAACAATCATTATTGCACAAAATAGGCTAAATTCCATACCTTACTATATTTTGCCCTCATCTTTTCTCCTTTATATTTTTAACTTACAACAAAAACTCCTTTTCTTGTGCATTTATCCTTTTGAACATGGTTTACTAATTTAACATAAATACCAGCCAACAGGATTTTGCAGCTACATGACCTGGAAACTAAATATTATTGAATTACTTTAGAGTTTGCTTAGAGTTTTTAGCCTTTTACAAGCAAGTCTGATAACCTGCTTCATCTATTTGTGAAACACTAAATGATTAAAAGTTTTATACAAATGGAAGAACCACATAGATATTTTCAAGCACTCAGCACCTGTGTACTGATATTTTGACTAATGTGTCCCCAAGAAAGCTGAGCTCTATAGACTTAGCAGATTACTTAATGGCAGCATTTGTTAAGGTACTGCCATAAGTCAGTTTGAAAGTAACCGATGACTAGACTCATCATTGAGTAGAGAGAGGATACAGCTTCTTTCTAACAACACATTGCTGAAAATAATTTCTTCACTGAGACACAAATCTCTGTGCAGCACTTAACTTGAATACCCCACATGGCAGCACCCTTAACTTCCATATTTCTGTCGTGTATGAATTTCTGTTTCTTGTTATGAATTCTGGAAATTTGAATCAAGAAAAGAAATTATGAAAAGAGAAGGAAAACCTTTTTAATATTGGAATGTGTGAGACTTAATAGCAAAGAAAAAAAAAAGGAGAGTGTAACTAATAAATAAATGAAACAAGGTGTAAAGAAGTATTAATGTTTCCATTATTTCATACCATTTCTACTCTGTTGCAACCGATTTCCATAGTAATATAGTTAGCTCAAAATCTGTCTTTGCATATAAGGTCTCCATAGAAAAAGCAAATGTGAAAATGGCAATATTTTCAACACTTCTTTTCTTTAATAAAACTAACATTTTCAAATCTGCTTTTATTAAAACACAATAAATACCATCAATTTTTGACATGAAATCTCATTACACGCTGTAAATATTTATCACTTTGCAGAAAGAAGATTATACATTAGTTCTATTCATTCAATTCAAATCTGTGTAAGAATGAATTCATGTTTTATTTCTCTTCCTCTATTTAAAAAGCACCAGTTGCTGTAAGAAAATGAAAGAAATTCTCTTTGTTGCTGCTAACAGATAGGCAGAGAGAAATATCTCAGAGGTAAGTTCTCTGACACACTGTTCCTTGACCCTGCAATTACTTCCTGCCAATGCCATTTATGATTCTCACGAACTCCCATTGATTTCAAAGGAGTGAGTCCATGAAAACCTCTTTGTAAAATGCAGAAACTAACCTTTCTGCTTCTGGAATTTAGGTTCAAACATGGAGGTTACAGAAAAAAAAAAAAAAATCTGATTATTTTATTCTCCTTTTTCCTTTGTAACAGAATCACTGTTATATTAACCAGCAGAGCTCGGAACACGGATATGCCTCTGTTCACAAAGCTCAAAACTGAAACAGCAGTGGTGTAACAGCAGGACAAGGTGAATAGATGAAATAAATTGTGGAAGACTATGTTATGCCTGTCTGTACTAACCAACATGAGGACTCTTTATTATTCTTTTAATTAAATCTAACCCCAAGTATTTTAAATCAATGTTTTAGCTCCGTATGTCTAGCTTCCATAAGTGGCATGTTTTCTGAGACAATCATTCTTGCAGAACTTTTGCTCTTTGAATTTATGCTTTTACCTAGATAGCAATATAAGTCATATCCTGTTGCACAGTCTTTGAAGAATTCTGTAAGCATCATAATTCAGTTGCATATGTACCATAAGTCTCACTCAAATCCTTTGAAGAATGTTTTTGCTAACCTACATATGCTTAAGAACAAAAAAAGTGGGCTTTGTCTCCTTTTGGGGGCACAGTCTTTGCAGAATAAAGCAATTTCATCATATATAAACAGAATTTGACATATTGCTCAAGCAATTTGAAATTCTACAACAGACATTCAATGTCTCTGATAATAAACAATAAACAATAAAACAAATAAGACTGAAGACCTTTTGACCACAATTAACCCTGATGCCAAGCTCAAGTATAAATTTTCCTGCATAAGCTGGGAGATGTGGTTGAAGAGAATTCCCACAGAAAGGCATCTGGGAGTCCTGGGCACCAGTGAGCCATGTTAGTCCAGCAGGCAAACCCCATCCTGGGGTGCATCAGACACAGCATCAGCAGCCAGTCAGAGGTGACCATCCCACAGCATTCTGCATTGGTGTGGCCTCACCACGTGCAGTCCTGGGACCCTCCATGAAAGAAGGATGTAAAGGTCTTGAATCATTCCACAGGAGGGCAACAAATCTGGTGATAAGCCCAGAGGAATGCCATGTAGGGAGTGGCTGAGAACATTGTGTTTGTCTAGTTTGGAGACATTAAGACTCCTGGTACCTTCCTGAGGAGGGGAAGTGGAGAGAGGTGCTGATCTCTTTTCTCTCGTGTCCAGTGATAAGATGCAAGGGAACGGCTCAACGGTGCAACATGAGAGGTTCAGACTAAATATTAGGAAATATTTCTTTACAGAGGGAAGGTTTAGGCTCTGGAACAGGCTTACTAGAGAGGTAGTTCACAACTGCAGTGCTTAAGAGGTATTTGGAGAACAGCCTTAAATACATGCATTAACTTGGTCAGCCATGAATTGGTCAGGCTGTTGGACTAGGTGGACATTGTAGGTCCCTTCCAAATATTCTATTCTATTCTATTCTATTCTATTCTATTCTATTCTATTCTATTCTATTCTATTCTGATGATATCTATAATTGTAAGGCAAATGTGAAAAAAAATATAATTCTGAATGTGCAGTTGAACATACAACAGTACTAAATAGAATTTATTTGTAGTCATGTGAGAATCAAAACTATGAATTAATTAAGTCAGGATACCAAAATATTTTAGCCCATGATTTCGTGATTCAAAGACTCATAGAATTGTTAGATTTGGAAGAGACCTCTGGAGATCATCGAGTCAATTCCCTCTGCCAAGGCAGGGTCACCTAGAGGAGGTGATACAGGAATGCATCTGGGTGGGTTTTGAACGTCTCCAGAGAGAAAGAGTCCATGTTCTCCCTGGACAGCCTGTTCTAGTGCTTTGCTACCCTCAAAGTAAAGAAGTTCCTCATGGCGACGTGGAATTTCTTGTGATTTGTTTCATTGCTCCCAGTCCTGTCTCTGGGCACCATTGGAAAGAGTCTGGCACCATCCTCTTGGCACCTGCCTTGCAGATATTTATATGCATTAAAGACATCCCCTCAGTCTTCTCTTCTCTGGATTAATAGGCCCAGTCTCTCCTGAAAGAGATGCTCCTGATCCCTAATCATTTTTGTGTCGCTCCACTCAATCCTTTCCTTGGCGATCTTGTACTGAGGAGCCCAGCACTGTACACAGAGCCAGATGTGGCCCCACTGGGGCTGAGTAGAGGGGTGGGACCACCCTCCTCAACTTGCTGGCCACACTCTTTCCAGTGAAGCCCGGGATGCCACTGGTCCTTCTGGTTGCAAGAGAACTGCCAGCACACGGTCAGCTTGTCATTCACCAAGACCCCAGGTCCTTCTCCACAGAGATGCTCCCTAGTTGGTCAAGTACCAACCTGTGCTGGTACTTGGGGTTATTCCTCCCCAGAGGCAGGCCCTTGCACTTGCCCTTGTTGAACTTCATTAGGTTCCTCTCCATCCAACCCTACCAGCCTATCAGGGTCCTGATGAATGGCTGCACAGCCTTCAGATGTACCAGCCACTCCCCCCATTTTGCATCATCAGCAAACTTGATAAGGATGAATTCTATCCCTTTGTCCAGGGATAACTTAAATAAGACTGGACTCAGTACAGATTCCTGGGGAATGCCACTGACTAAAGGCCTCCAACTGGGTTCTACTCCACTGATCGTGATCCTCTGCTCAACTAATGCTTGAACCACATCACTGTCCATTCACCTAATCCACATTTCCCAAACTTTCCTATGGAGGATGTTATAGAAGACAGTGTCAAAGTAAAAGCAGACAACCTCCACTGCTCTCCCCTTATCAATCCATCCTGCCACGGCATCATGGAAGACTATCAGATTGGTCAAGTGTGATTTCCCCTTGGTGAATCCATGCTAACTATCCTGATGACCTTCTTTTCTTCTACAGGCTTAGTGATGACTTCCAGGATGATCTGCTCTATCTCTTTTCCAGGGGTGGAAAAGAGGTGAGGCTGACTGGCCTCAGTCTTCCTTCTTGCCTTTTTGAAGATGGGAGTAACATTGTCCTTACTCCACTCATTGGCCGCTTCTTCCCTTCTCCATCATTTTTCAAAAATGATGGAATGACTTAGCAACATGATTTGCCAGCTACCTCAGCACTGATGACTGCATCCCCTCAGGTCCATAGGTTTATGATATTTAGTCAGTTTACCTGATTTCTAACCCAACTCAGCCACGGGGAAGTCTTGCTTTCTTCAGCTTTCTGTTACCTCTGAGGTCTGGGACTCCAAGGGTCAACCTCAGCAGTAAAGACTGAGGCAATAAAGGCATTCAGTAATTCCCCTTTCTCTGTGTCTTCCATTATCAGGACACCCATCTGATTCAGAAGTGGCCCCACATTTTCCATAATCTTCCTTGTGCTACTGATGTACTTGTAGATGCCCTTCTTGTTGTCCTTGATCCCTTGCCAAGCTCAATTCCAAGTGGGCTTTGGCCTTTCTCATCACAGAAGATGACAGAAGTCCAAAGAAATGTAGCACTCTTTTTATAGAGATTGAAAAGAGTAAAGAATTTTTTTTTCAGTCATGACCTTCAGTCATCTGTCTGGCTATTTAGTCTATTTGTCAAGATCTGTCTCTGATTTACTAAAGGTCTTCCTTTTCTGTTGCCAAAAGTTGCTCTTTGAAAGGCATACAAATAACAGAACTATCACTATCTTTTAAGAAATTGAAATGAGCAAAGGAAGTGCAGAAGATAATTTATGACCTATTCCAGTGAGAACTGTGATACTCCCAAACTCCACTTTTGGGCTAATAAAAAAAATGAAATTATTTCATCATAGTTTTACCTCCATTTTCCTTTATCTTAGCAATATTAGTGTCAATTATAGAAAGAATGACAGTACATTCCTAGACCCAAGAAATCTGAAGACATTTTTTTTCCCTTATCAAGGGGAAAAATTTAAAATTTTACATGAGCAGTCTTAATTCCAGGTTTTTCTCCACTGAAGTTTCCCTAAAGAATTTTCCTCTTGCAGTTCTAGTTTGCATAAATGTGCAATTTTGCTATTTCTATGACCCTTTGTCATCAATAAAATATCAAATATTAAGGATGAAATGCAGACTTTTGCAATTCACCTCTCAAACAATAAGAAGACTCAAGGAATCTGTGAAAGATTGTGAATATATGCAAATTCAGAATTTCTTTTTTTCTTCTGATGGGTGTTCCAAAGTTAGAAGGCAATTCAACTGAATAAATGAAATATAGTTATTTGTGGGGATGCAGAATTTGTTTTATAGGTTTTAGATATAAGTTTAGGATTTTTATTGTAACTTTGGTGTAGTTTAGTTACCCTGGTGTGGGCCCCATACCTTGGAATTTGTTACTATCATAGTTTGATAAGGGTTTCTATGGCTACTC